>JAFHBW010000695.1:0-14680 GCA_019022765.1 Westerdykella sp. P71
CGGTACAGGATGTCGGCGATCCGAATTACTTCATGGACAAAGCCCTCATATGAGAGATCCCCTGGGATTGCAATAGTGCTCTTTTGGAGTTCAATACTNAGCCCTCGTACGAAGAGGTTCTTTTTGTTCGTGTCGCCAAAGGTCTCTCCAGTCAATTGGACTAGTCGGTTGAATTCCATCAGATATTCTCGTACGGGTCGTCTGCCCTGGCGGATCCCGTAGAGTTGATCTATGGCCTTGCTTTTAAGGTGTGGATCGTCAAATTAGAGATCCATAAAAGCCCATAGGCCTTAAAAGGTTAGGGCAGCTTGACAAGAGGTCATTTGGACCGGCGAGGTCATACCGTCCTACGATGACATCGCCGGACGGTTCCGACTCCGTGGGCGTCACAATCACGTTGCCACGGTATCATGGCAGCAGCGATTATGAGGGTGATGACCCGATATTTGACCAGGCTGTGGACTTCGAGAGCCGAGGCGATTGCACAATCTCTCGTATATCGCATTTCGTCCTTGTGGACGGTGAAAGATATGAAAGTATGTCTTGCGACGCTCCGAGCTCGCTGTGATAAGTGCTCACTCGACTTGCAGTTGAACATGTATTCGATGGCAATGTTGTGGCCCAATTCATGCAGGATGCAGCAGCAGGAAGGTGGGTAGCCGCCTTTGAAATCACTCAGTGAAAACACTAAAGATGAATGGCAGATTGAGAAGCGGTGCAACAGCCAGAACGGGACCTGTTGCTGTATCTTTCTTCAGGGTAGCTCAGACGAACCTGGTGCCCCTCCTTTGCCGGGTGGTGCGGATTATGCCAGGCTGTATGACAGGGTCATGGAATGTCTGGGTGAGTTGAAAGCTTCATGGCGAATAGAATTCCGGCCCAGGTAAATTCAAATGATGCACCTGCTATCGTCACGCCGTCATTTCATGCGGGTTTCTAACAGACCGTGGGAGCGTCGATATGCTGACGAAGGCACCGCAGGTAGTGAGTTTAACACGGCGACAATGATACTGGCACACCGGGAGATAAACAGGATCAAAGCCAGGGTAAAGCCAGGCCGGCTCCTAAATTTTGTTAGGAAGAATGGCTAACACCACCGTAGTTAATGCAAGGGATAGACGCCATAAGAATCGCCAGACTTCCGGGCCTGTGTTCCGACTTTGCCCACCCGGAATATGTTCTGATCCGTATACGCACATCCATCGGGATGATACGCTATCTGAACTACCAAGGGACTCCGAACGTCAATCAGTATCTGACTACCATCGTCAACAACGCTGGGCTGCAGTGGCAGCACGGAGAGAGGACGTACAGTCAACTTAACCCAGGCCAGCCAGTCCAAATATATGAATTCTGGAGGGAATGGACAAAGGACTTCTTCTCGAATTGGCTGATCTCTCATACAACGGAATGGTGTCGGGAGGCGATCAATGAAATGCGCAAGTACTGGGGCGTAGGGACGAATGAGCTCACGGCAGAGGTTTTGGAGATCTTGCGGGTGCAGGAGGATGAGCTTAACAGTCTGAGCATTGATACCCGGGGTTTCAACTAGCTCCAGGTTTTGTAGCGCTGGTCGATGGCCGCTTTGTAGGTTAGTGATAGAGTTGCTTCGGCGGCTAGTAGGCACCCGGGTCGTCCCAAACTTCCAAGACGAGGCCTCCAATTGTCTGCGGAGCGATCTCCACCATGTCCCTTTGTCCCAACCACCACCAGAGTTGGCCCACGCTATCTATCTTCAGCTTCATCCATCCAAGATACCTCGGACCACGTCCTAATCGCGGGTTTGGTTTCTTTGGGGTATAGTCCTCAATGGCGAAGTCTACCTGGAAACATTTGACCCAGAAGTCTTTGATAGATATCGCCTGTATTACTTCGTTGTCAACGAGAAGGAAGACTCGCCGATATTGGTCGTCCGCTCCTACGGGTTGGCCCCCCACTGCGTCCTTGTACAGCTGGCGCAACTGGTCTGCGTCGAGGCCGTCTAGCGCGGGGTCGGACCGTGTATCCAGGCGAAAGAGCTGAAGCGCCTTCTGCGCTGCGGCATCACCAGGGTGGTATGCCTGGGTGTCTTCCAATATTTGGGCATTTATCCTGCCAATAACGGTCTGCCAGTGGCGGTCGGATTCAGGGCCATAGGCGGTACGATACATGGTGAAGCCCCAATTTCGATAGTGCGGCGCAGGATCTCTGTCCCTGGAAAGTGTCTCGCCGTCGGGAAGAACACGGCGAACACGGAGATTGTCAACAAATTCTGAAGGGTTTTGCATGATGTTGCAGCTGCCGCCGGAGTTGAGTTAGTGTGATGCTGGAAGGGAAGGTGGGTTCGTACTCCGTACAGATTTCATCTGAGGGTCTTGGCGTGGACAAGCGAGGGCACAGCAGCGGAGGATGCCTTTTCAAGAGCGTGGAGTGGGGTCAATCGAGTTGAAAGGGGTGAATGGAGGGTTTATATAACCGTCGTGTTGCGCGCCTTTGCTCGGCTCGAGGGTTACATCTATCTATACTACCGGACGGTTCGTACCCCACCACGTGCCCACTTGGAAGCCTACCATATAGCCAGCCTCTGATTGGCTCACTTTGTCGAGTATAGAAATCGGACGTCCACGGCGCTGCGCGTACAGGTTCAAAGATATGTGGCGGACACTTCTTGTTCCCGCTTACGGCTTGCTGTTTGCACTCTCGGCTGCAGCACGACGTGGAGCACGACAAGATAGATGGCCCCGTCGACCCGGGCATCGCACCGGACTGCACATATTGGGATACGGCACTCGACAGTTCCTACACGTATATCGCATGCGGACTTTGTGAATTGGGTATGCGGTGTCCTCTGATCTTACTCGGCGCTGTCCACTGACGGAATGTACAAGAATCCAGTCGTCAAGTCCGACTGCAGTGGCATCACAGTAGGGCACTCTTACTGCGTCGAAGTGAATAATGGTCTCCCGCGCCCAACGAGCAAGGCAAACAGTATCTCCAGCGTGGCGGCGACCCCGACGGCGACGGGGACATTAAAGCCGAGTCCCACGCAGAAGGGACTGATTGACACGTGCATGAGATTCTACCGCGCGGTCAAAGACGACACGTGCAACGGCATAGTCACTGCGTACCGAACCCTCACCTTGGCGGACTTTATGCAGTGGAATCCTGCCGTAGGATCCGACTGTAGTGGGCTCTGGGCAGACTACTACTACTGTGTTGGGGTGGCAAGCACGCCGACTTCGCCGACGACGACGACAAAACCAACAGCGAGTCAAGGGCCGTCGCCCACGCAGTCTGGCATAGTGTCCAACTGCCAGCGCTACTACCAGGCCCAGCGCGGGGATGGATGCGAGCAGATTGTGGATAGCTTCGGCACTTTCACGCTTGCAGACTTCTTGAAATGGAACCCAGCGGTTGGTGCCGATTGCAGTGGGCTCTGGGCTGGATACTATTACTGCATAGGTGAGTTTTGAGACCAACGAATGCTGTCACGTTACAGTTGTTGACTTGGCATAAGGTGTCCCGGGTACGCCCTCGACGACCATGAAGGTGACGCCGTCTCCGACGCCATCGTCGACCTGCAATCCCACGGCACCCACGCCGACGCAGCCGACGGCTGTGTGCGGATGTAAGAAGTGGCACAAGGTGGGTGATGGCGACAACTGCGCCACCATTATACAGAAGTACGGCATCTCGAGTGCCAACTTCTATCGATGGAATCCGAATGTCGGGGCAGAGTGCAAGACCCTGTGGTTGGGATATTACGTGTGTGTCGGGGCACGACGAAGGTAGATCATTCCGAGGTTTCTAACCACTTGTCTATGCGACATGGGATTTCAGAGTAATAGCTTCTCTAACATTCTGTCCCTTTACAAACCCATTTACAAAATTGGAATAAAACAAGAAGAATGTCTGGGCGCAGAGAAGACACTGCTGAAAGGAGTTGCTAAGACCGAACAGTGCCATGTGATAGTTATGTAGAGATCTGTACAGTAGTTTATATGCAGTCTGTTAGGTTAGGTAGAGTTAAGGGTTCGCCCTTTTATAATAGATAGACTAGCCCCTGTGGAGACTCTCAGTAGATCCATGGATAGCTGGAGTGGACTGGGGTCAGAACGACAGGAATAATCAGGTTGCGGACCTCAGCATCAGATCGGTAGACCGAACAGCCCCGCCGAATGCCACGCGCCGCCGCCTCTGATGATCAATACCTTCTGCCATCGCGAGAGAGAGTCACCACCATTCTTCCTCCTCCGTTTATTTCTCTGCTCCTCCCTTCGTCCTACGCTATCACCATATACCCTAAGACCTGCGGTTTCTCTTTTACGTCTCGTTTGCACATTCCTTTGCATAGCTCCGCGTAGCATTGGGAGCCCGTCAACAACAATGTCTTTCCTCGGCGGTGCAGAGTGCTCCACGGCGGCGAACCCGCTCAGCCAGTTCACGAAGCATGTAGGAGACGACAAGTCATTGCAGAGAGATCGGCTGGTGGGGAGAGGCCCTGGTGGACTGCAGGAGGGGATGAGAAGTCAAGCTATGGGTGGTGGCAGCGACGGGGTACGGCTTGCCCCTTTTATTTATGCCGACAAAAAACAAAGGAAGAAGGCTTTACTGACAATATGCTTCGCAGATGATGAACGAATTCATGCAACAGCCCGCACAGCGGGTCGCCCGGGTGGGCGGCTGAGTTTGATCCGGGTACGGAGGCGCCTGCTGCCATGGGCCCTTCTATGCAGAAGCGTCCGGCGGGATTCAGTGCTGCTGAGTTCGCAAAGTACCAGCAGATGAATCCCACAGCGCGGACAGCGAGCCCCGGGGTCAGCTCGGCGCCGTCCATGATTGGGTACCAGAGGCCTATGGGCTATGGTATGGGCATGTCTGGCATGGGGATGGGGATGGGGATGGGCTACGGAGGCATGATGCACCAAAACTACACACCGCAGAACTTCCAGCAACCAATGCAGGAAGGCAAGGGCAAGGGCCGCATGGTCGAGCTGGACGACCATGACTAGGAGGCTCAATTCGCATGATTGGAGAAGACGGACCAGCAGCAGGAGACTGTGGACCTGGACGCGCTGGACAAGGAGGCCAACGCGCGCATCGAGGCGGAGCTGGAGGAAATGGACAGGTCAGTGGATTTGGATTTAGGCGACTTCGAGTCCATTTGGAAGGGCATCCAGGCTGAGACTGAGATTGCTAGACAACTTGCCAGCGAAGAGAACTTCCTCGACTCAATGCACACGGGGGACATGGACCAGTGGGAAGGCTTCGACGGGTTGAACACGCACACCACGACGGATCCACAGATGGGAGATTACCTGTTCGAGCAGAACAATCTGTTCAACGACATCACGAACCCCTTCGAGGAAGGCATGAAGATCATAGAGGAGGGAGGCAATCTTTCCCTGGCGGCTCTGGCCTTCGAAGCCGCCGTCCAAAAGGACCCCCAGCACGTCGCCGCCTGGGTCAAGCTCGGCGAAGCCCAAGCGCAGAACGAGAAGGAGACACCGGCCATCCGCGCGCTCGAACAAGCCCTCAAGCTCGACCCCTCCAACCTCGAAGCCCTTATGGGCCTCGCCGTCTCCTACACCAACGAAGGCTACGAAAGCACCGCATACCGCACCCTGGAGCGCTGGATTGCCACCAAGTACCTGAGCCTGATCAAAGAGCCCCTCTTGTCAGATGCAGAGATGGGCTTCACCAACCGCCACCTCCTGCACGAAAAACTCACCAACCTCTTTATCCAAGCCGCGCAGCTGTGTCCCTTGGGTGAGCAGATGGGCCCAGACGTCCAGGTCGGCCATGGCGTGCTCTTCTACGGCATCGAGGAGTACGACAAGGCGGTCGACTGCTTCGGCGCGGTGCTCGACTCGACCGAGTCCGGCACCACGAACTCGTTAGGACAGGATCAAGCTATTCATCGACATTGGCTCTGGTTACATCACCAATGACAACATCCACGAACTTGCTCAAGTAATTGACGTGGGAGCGAAGATTGTATACGTGGACTAAAACCTGATAGTAGTTGAACAAGGAAGCAAGCTTCCGGCTACTAATAGAACGGCTACTACTCTCTGCGTCCATTCGCGGGCTAAACACCGTCTTCAAGCACCTAGATTTCAGCCGTTTGATCGCTGCACGAAAAGAGTATAGTGGTGGACCATCATGTAAATTACCTGATGTAGGTAACATTGACTAGAGCTCGGAGCCCGCAGCAAGCTTTATGACCCCGCAATCATTGATCATATCATATGCATGCGATTGCTCACCTCTAGCTACCTGGCGCAACCTTCAGTCTCAATAATCTGTGATGTCTTTATCTGTATCATAAACAGGAGATACCTACATCTGCCAATACGTCCTGCAAGCAGCCGTGCTTTCGATGGATGATTACTTATCGCATCGACGCCAACCCGCTAGCAACTCTCCTTGGTGATCTTTTATCGGCCAAAGAACTAGATCAAATCAACGAACAATTCCGCCATGAATGCCGCCGGAACACCCAAGTGTTGTGGAGTGGCATACCATGCCAAGTAGCTCAAGAATGGGCAAAGAAAAGGAACTTACAAACCCTGACAGCAGCGATGGGGCCGTTGATGGATACGCAGCACCCATCTTGCCGAAGGCGGACTAAGTCAACACATCAATGGAGTACCTATATCAAAGGCGCTTCCGCTCTATTCGCGCACCACATATCAAGACAAAGCTCAAAAGTCACTGTACTTTCGCCGCCTCCGCCGGAAAAGCTGAATCCGAATGGCAAAACGAACTACCAACTAATCGAGGAGCCCATCTTGAAAGGCATGATCGGCGGCTACTCCATAGGATGTATCCAAATGGTGCATCCGACTGTGAAAATCGAGGGAGCAGAGGAGTTTGAATATCAGAGCTGGCCAGTCGATAGAACTAGGGACTGGACTGAAAAGTTCCCACACGCGACCGTAGCGCGAGCTTCTTGGAGAACGGTGAGGACGAGTCCAGAGATACAGCATATTATGGCGATCGTCACTATTGCCAAAGGGGCGGTTTTTCACGCTGAATATGTGGCAGGCCATGCATCTCAAGCAGATACGTTGGCAGAAGGTATGGCATCCATTGCACGTTAATGCGCTATAGGACCTAAAGAGAACAGTTTCTCAATCGCGGGATACGACGCATATTGTGGAGAAGAAAAAGGCGAGCGAAGATTCAGGGAAGGAGGGAGAAACGAAGGCGCAAAAGGAGAGAGCTATCAAGGAGAAGGAGGAAAAGGCACGAGAAGCAAAGGCACAAAGGAAGAAAGCCAAGAAGGAGAAAGAGGAGAAGGCACGAGAAGCAAAGGCGCAAAGGAAGAAGGCGAAGAAAGCTATCAAGGAGAAGAAGGAGAGGGCACGAGAGGAAAAGGCACAAAAGAAGAAAGCCAACAAGGAGAAAGAGGAGAAGGCACGAGAAGCAAAGGCACAAAAGAAGAGAGCCAAAAAGGAGGAAGAGGAAAAGGCACGAGAGGAAAAGGCACAAAAGAAGAGAGCTAACAAGGAGAAGGAGGAGAAGGCACGAGAGGAAAAGGCACAAAGGACGAAAGCTAGGGAGGAGAAGGCCGAAACGTAAAAAAGGAATAGGGCAAACGAGAAGACGGGAATGAAAGTCAAAAAAGGAAAAAGAAAAGAAATTCGCAAAGCGTAAGAAGGTTCAAGGAAGAAAGTTGAAGCTATTGTATAGAATACAGCAAATCTCAACCCCAATGATCTGGCCTCAAATGCTAATCCCACCATTCCTCCAGCGCCAATCTTATATCATCCGTGCCACAGGAGCAACCTGTTCTTCGTTCACCCATGTTGCCGGCTCCAACGCTGGCTCTGTCACCTCTCACCCGCGCTACTTTGGCCTTTGGCTCGGAGGAATTGCACAGGAGCATGCTGAAAAAAAAATCCGAATCAGCTTCGAAGCCTAAGTTAACATCATTCGAAACTTTTAGGGAGATTCTAGCGCAGTGCGGCCGTATCTAGAGACATTATCCTTAAAACGTCGACTGTCGCACTGCGAGGCTTGCTTTGGCCTAAGCTGCTTCTCTATGGAGAACGTAGTCGCGACGAGTGTGAAATTAGCGATGTATTCAAGGATGCAACCTATTGACGCTGTAATAATTGTAGGAAAAAGAATGGATATTGATTCTTTGCGGGGATTTGTGGAGGATCTTTGCAAGTCTGCGGACTTGGACAACAGGAAAATGATAACCTTATAGCTTAACAAGGAAAAAGCAAAATCTTGGCCAAAAGTTCGGATCTCTAATCAGCTACGAGTATCCTGGAAATTGTGACGAGCTCGCTTTCTTGGCTTCAGATGAGAAATAGCTATAAGTAACTCTAGATAAAACGAAATCCTTTCAACGGTAGTTTCTAGTCTTCAGATTTCTACTTCTTGTAACTTCATCAGCCGAAGAGGTCCAATCCAGAATTGAGTTCCTTCCAGATTTAGAGTTCGAAACCTCCTCAGGCTCGGAATGAGTGAGAAGAATATCGCCAATCGCTCGAAGAGCGGCCAAGCAGAACACCGAGTCCCCTCCGTGGATCATTAACGTTGTAGCTAACGGCCAGCCTCTAGATATTCACAATGGCTGTGATGGGGCCTCGAGGGACACTGTACTCCCAGAGATTCCAGATATGGTGAGTTTGGATTGGTCATGAAGCCGTTCTTGATGCCGTCTCAGATGGGCTCCTTACGGCAAGCTTTCTGGTACAGATGAGACGCACTGTACTTGAGCAGTGTCTGCTCGTCGGAGAGGGATGAGTCGTTCGGTGGGGAGGACGCGTGGCGAAGGGTGGCTAAAGTGGCTAAAGTGGCTAAACGTGGCTAGAGCGGCTGTGAGTGGCTAGGTAAAGTGTGGCACAGTTTGCGAAAAAGATTGGATGGATCTGGATGGCGCGAGCTCGAGCTGAAGCTGTTTGAGCTCGGGTGGATCCGTGGAGAGAGCTCATAACCCTGTCACTTCGGAATGGAATATCTCTCCACCACACCACAGTCGATGAAGAGAACTACGCTCTGAGCTGGCTGGAGGTTCTGTGACATTTGCAGCGTGTGTTACTCGTCTGCCCAGGACATGATGGCATGAGATGCATCCACGACACAGGACAGCAAACAGGGCTTGATTGCGATTCTCGCTTGGTGTTGCAGCCGATTGGGCATCGGCTGATCCCTGTCGGATCGATCTCCGCAGGGAAGGAACGAACGAGGGTCGCTCCTGCCTTGTCTTGTCTTGTCTTGCTCTTGCCTTGTCAAGTTTGCCAACTGGAAGTGTGCTGTAAACAAGAAATCTCGCAGTGCCAGCGCCGTGATACCTTCACTCACCACACGTTCTCCAGTCGCTTCTACTACAACACTGGCTTCACGGCTCGCTCGCTCTTCCACTGCTCCATTCAGATTAAGTTAATCCCACCATATTACTTGCATCGTCGGCGACCTTGGCTCTCCGCGAAATTGGATTTGGACCCCTTCAGGCTTCCCGAGCTCCCCTGGCCTCCCCCTCGCCGTCCCCGTTTCCCGGTCGCTTGCACCGTGGCCTAGCGGACGTCATCGTCCAGGTTCAGCTTCACCAATTCAAAACCCACTCTCCTTCCATCACCTCCATCTCATCCAAGCGCATCCTCTTTCTCAACTTCATTCACCAGGTCCGATCCACCATCTTCCCAGCACCTAGCAAACTTCAGCGGCACAGCCGACTGGCGCCCCGCTGCACTGTCGGCGCTAGGTGCGATAGCTGCCGCCCAAGCCAATAACGCAACCTTTGGCCTGGCCCACCCTCCACCACGCCGACCACCCATCCTCGCCTCGTTCTTCCAGCTCCCAGCTCCCCTCTTTCTCTTTTGCTTGCTCCTCCATAATCCACCTGTACGCCTCACATCACAGTGGCTGCCCTGAACTAATCGCCAGTCTCCCAATTGGCATTTGCCAACATGGAAACCACCCCTTCCCGCGCCTCCGAGCTCAAGCAGCAGGGTGCCTTGGAGGCCGCACGAGATCCAAATTCAACCGTCTCCCCTCAAGCTGCCGAGTACGTCGTCGTCAACGAGGCAAAGCAGGCCGGCAGCGCCGCCCTCCAGTTCGATCCCGATGCCACCGTAGAAGAGAAGCGAGCCGTTGCTAAAGTCCGCATTCCCGAGGGCTTCCACCACGAGCGGAAACCCAACGCTGCAGTCCTCGTGTCGGACACGGTAAGTGATCCTCAATGGGACAATTGGATGGGAATCATATCTGACAGTACAATAGGACAAATCCGTCGGCCCACAGTACGACCTTCCCTCGCCCTCCAAAGCCGGCGCAATACAAGAACCCCCAGACGCTACAAAGGCCAATGGAAAGCCCGCCGAACTGGACGAGGATGCGCGGTGGGAACGGGTGGGTTGGGCTCCGCGGTTTGGCATGCCCGGCTCCGACGAGGAGCAAGACGAGACATCCCTCCTAGACCACCAGACATGGCTCGAAGGGCGTCTGGAAGAAAAGTTTTACGGCGACTGGTATCACAACACGGGCGTCATTATATTCGCCTGCTTAAGCTCCTGGGTCGTGGCCGTGCTTGGGGGTGGCCTCGGCTGGGTCTTCTGCATCATGGCCATCTGCGGCACCTACTACCGCACCTCCATTCGCCGCGTCCGCCGCAATGCCCGCGACGACCTCAACCGCGAGATGGCCAAGAGCAAGCTGGAAACCGACACCGAGACCCTCGAGTGGATCAACAGCTTCCTCGTCAAGTTCTGGCCCATTTATGCCCCCGTTCTCTGCGACACCATTGTAGGATCCGTCGACCAGGTTTTGTCCACCCAGACCCCAGCGTTTCTGGAAGGCCTGCGGATGAAGACGTTTATCCTTGGAACCAAGCCGCCTCGACTGGAACACGTCAAGACCTACCCCAAGACGGAGGACGACATCGTCCTCATGGACTGGAGGTTCAGCTTCACTCCCAATGATACCGCCGATCTTACGGCCCGCCAGATCAAGAACAAGGTCAACCCCAAAGTAGTCCTCGAAATTCGCGTCGGTAAAGGCATCGTTAGCAAGGGCCTGGATGTGATTGTGGAGGATATGGCCTTCTCCGGTCTGATGAGGCTCAAGTTCAAGCTCCAATTGCCCTTCCCCCACATCGAGAGGGTAGAGATGAGCTTCCTGGAGCGCCCCACCATCGATTATGTTTGCAAACCCCTGGGCGGCGAGACTTTCGGTTTCGATATCAACTTTATCCCCGGTCTCGAGTCCTTCATCATGGAGCAGATCCACGCCAACATCGGCCCCATGATGTATGCACCCAACGTCTTCCCCATCGAGATCGCCAAGATGCTTGCTGGCAATCCCGTAGATCAAGCCATTGGCGTACTGCAGGTCACGTTCCATGGCGCCCAAGGTCTGAAGAACCCCGACAAGTTCTCCGGCACTCCCGACCCCTACGCTGTCGTCTCCATCAACAACCGAGCCGCCTTGGGTCGTACAAAGACAGTGCATGAGAATGCCAATCCCCGCTGGAATGAGACCATCAACGTTATCATCACCTCACTGAAGGATTCCTTGACTATCAGCGTCTATGATTACAACGATATCCGCAAAGACAAGGAGCTCGGTATTGCGACATTTGCTCTCGAGCAGCTTGAAGAGGAATCGGAGCATGAGAATCTGCACCTGGAGATTGTTTCGGGCGGTCGACCTCGCGGCATCGTGCAGGCGGATGTGCGGTTCTTCCCTGTACTGGAGGGTGCTGTGGTCGATGGTGTCCGGGAACCGCCTCCTGAGTCCAGGACTGGCATCGTGAAGTTCACCGTGGAACAGGCCAAGGATCTCGATGGAACCAAGAGTCTGATTGGCCAGCTGAGCCCGTATGCGGTTCTGCTGCTGAATGGACGGGAGGTTCAGAAATCGAGGATCATGAAGCGCACGAATAACCCCATCTGGCCCGACGCAACCAAGGAACTACTAATCACAGATCGCAAGAAGGCCAAATTGGGTCTGGTCATCAAAGACGATAGAGACCTTGCTACTGACCCCATCATCGGCACGTACCAGATCGGACTGGAGGATATGCTGGAATTGATGACCAAGGGTCAGGAATGGTACAACCTTGCAGGCGTGTCGACTGGCCGTGTCAAGATGAAGGCGCAATGGAAGCCCGTCGCTCTCAGGGGCGCCATTGCTGGCTCCGGTGGCTATCTCACTCCCATCGGCGTGATGAGAATCCACTTCAAGAGCGCTCGCGATCTTCGTAACCTGGAGGCCATGGGCAAATCCGATCCGTATGGCCGTGTGCTCCTTTCCGGAATCGAGAAGGGCAGGACTGTCACGTTTAAGAACAACTTGAACCCCGATTGGGACGAGGTCGTGTATGTCCCCATGCATTCTACGCGCGAGAAGCTCGTTCTCGAGGTCATGGATGAAGAAAACCTCGGCAAGGATCGCCCCTTGGGTCACATTGAACTTGCCGCTTCCGACTTCATCAAGAAGGGTGACAGTGGCGAATACGAGACCTACGAGGAGAAGGAGCCGCGCAATGACCTGTTGAGACTCAGCGCCACCAAGTCGCCCAAGGGTACACTGAGCTACACCTGCTCCTTCTACCCCATCTACCACATCTGGGACCCCGAAGAGGATGAGGAGGAGAAGGAGAAGGAGAAGGAGAAGGAGTCCAAGAGCGAGACGCAGAGCGTGGCCCGCGCGAACTCGGTCATGTCGGATGGGGCTGCGAAGGAGGGAAATGCCACGCCGAACGGTCACAAGAAGACGTTGTCGACTGCGTCGCGCGTGACTGCGGGGACGATCCCGTCGCTCAAGTCTGTGCAGTCGAATCAGTCGAACACCGATGTGGCCAAGGCGTTGGACAAGAACGAGGCGGAGCAGGAGGAGACGGCAGCGGAGAGGAAGTCGGTGGAGAAGTTGAGGCTTACGCCGGATGATCTGCAGAAATATGGTAGGTGGTGTCGAATTTTTGGGAAGGGTATACTGCGACTTGGAAAACAGCAGTATATTCGATTTCAAATTTAGATCTAAACGGCTAATTCTTGCAGAATCCGGCCTCATCGTCTTCAAGATCCACGAAGGAGAGTTCGCCGATACCGGCGCCTACGTCGATTTCATCATGGACGACATGGCCTTCCCCTGCCATACCACCTCCAAGATCAGAAGCCGGCACATGAATTTCAATGAAGGTAAGCAAATCCTGTACTTATGCTGAATCATTCGCTGATGAGACTTAGTTGGTGATGCCATGGTGCGAGAACTCGATTTCTCCAAGATGACATTGCGTATCGTCCACCATCAGGATAAGAAGGGAGAACAGGACGAAGATCACATCCTTGCCAAGCTCACGGGAAATACCCTCGACACGCTCAGGAGATGTCTGTATACGCCCACCCAGCTCACGCTCCGGGACACTCATGGCCGCGAAAACAAGATCACCGTTTCGCTCAAATATCTCCCCGTGAAGATGCAGCTGGATCCCAGCGAGTCATTCAACAACCAAGGCACGCTCCGTGTCGATGTTCTGGATGCGGCCGACCTGCCAGCAGCAGACAGAAACGGCTATTCCGACCCCTACTGCAAGTTTGTCCTCAATGGCAAGGACGTGCACAAGACGAAGGTACAGAAGAAGACGCTCCATCCCGCGTGGAACGAGTTCTTCGAAGTGCAGATTCGAAGCCGGACAGCCGCCCACTTCGAGGTCAATGTTTACGACTGGGATTTTGGAGACAAGGCCGACTTCCTTGGCAAGGCCGCCATCGATCTCAACCTCCTGGAACCGTTCCAGTCACAGGAGATTACGCTTGGCCTCGATGGAAAGTCCGGTGCTATAAGACTGAAGCTGCTGTTCAAGCCAGACTACGTCATGCGGTCGCGACAAGGCTCGAGCACATTCTCCGGAACTTTCGCGGTGCCAGGAAAGGTCATTGGCGCTCCCGTCAAGGGCGTCGGCAAAGGCGCCGTGCTGGTCGGAGGAGGCGTCGTTAAAGCAGGCAGCTTCCTGGGCCGTGGCTTCAAGCGTAGGAAGTCTCGTGGAGAGAAGCCGGAGGAGGAGGAGGAGTCCCCTCCTGCAACGGCAGAGGACCAACCCGTGATTTCCATCGAGGGCGCCGACGGTGGAAGTCCTGCTACCAGCACCGACAAAGCGGCCCACAACCGGGCCAAGAGCTGGGGAGCCCAGAGCTTCGCGAGTGCATTCGGCGCAGGTGGACCTGGCGGCGCGGAAGCCGGCTACGCCAACCTTACCGTCGTGTCGGCGAACGGGTTCCCGCCCGGCACGAATGTGCGCGTGCATGTCCGCCTCGACTCGCCCAAGGGCGCCAAGGAAGTGCACAAGACGAAACACATCAAGACGGCTTCGGGTTCCGTTGTCTTCGAGCACGAAACCTTCAAGGTGCCGTGCACGGCCGACTCATCGTTCCGCGTCATCGTGAAGGACCACTCTACCTTCGGGTCCGACGACGAGCTCGGCGAAGCGCAGTTCTTCGTCGACGATCAGGGCGCCGGTGGGGAGAAGACGATTTCGGTCGGACCCGGGTTCGTGGTTGTGAGGAGTAGTTTTGAGGTTAGAGCAGACACGGGGAGTAGGGCGGGGAGCGTGATTGGGAAGGAGCCGAAGAGTCCGGTTGGGAGGAAGGGGTTACTCAGTCGGGGGCGGGATAGGGAGAGTCGGAGTGTTACGCCTGCTTAGGGTGGCGGTGATGGGGGGAGGATGGGGAAGGCGGGAGGT
>JAFHBW010000008.1:0-188610 GCA_019022765.1 Westerdykella sp. P71
CCTACGGACAGGGTGTACAAGAGCTAGCTCGGCAGGGTGTCCACTACATTGACAAGCTCGACTTCCTCTCACTCTATATAGAGGCACGGCCTAGAGTATTCACAGAGCAGACGATTAGAAGCGGCTTCCAGGCCACTGGCCTTGTGTCAGCCGATCCACAGCGAATACTATCGTCGCTGACGGTCATCAACAAGACTCTATCACCTCCATCAACCTCACACGGAGAGCTCTGGACAGCAGAGACACCTTATACGACTGCTTAGCTTGAGCAGCAGGCTCGCCTTATTAAGCAGCTCCTTTAGCGCAACTTACAGAGCCCTACAAGCTAGGCAGTCAACCAAGTTATCAAAAGCTGCCATATGGCACTAGCTTAGACTGCGCTCCTTACTAGGGAGGTTACTGAGCTACAAGCTGCATCTCAACGCCGTAGACAGAAGCAGGATGTCCGCCGTAGGTATATCGCTCACGGAGGAGCTCTACAGGCGCAGGCAGGCTGGCAACTAGTAGAGCAGCTAGATAATGTGGTGCTAGAGGTGGCGCTAGACGAGCGACCTCCTCCACGGCAGCGCGCACCACCAACGTGTACGAAATGCCATATACAAGGTCATAATAGGCGCCAATGTACTAGTAGCTGAAGAATCTATGTCTCAATTTCTAGCTTAATTGATTTTGTTGTTGTGGCGCTATTAACTAAAAAGCGCGTGTGATTTTGGTGGGGCTGGCGGATGACTGATGTGGCGGGTGACTGATCGAACACGTTAACTAGTGATATTCCGAGCGCTTATGCGATCCGCACAGCCACATATCTTACAATAAAATACCCGTGGGTGGATGAGGTGAGACGTGCGGGGTCACCTCCCATTAGCGAGGATCGGGGATTCGGTTCCGCCGGAGGTACCAGTCATGGCGGCCCTGCATGAAATTGCGCCCTGCAGCGCGTATAGGGCTTGTGGCGACTTCCTACCACCAGAGGGAGGTTCTTTGGCTTGGACATGGTCATACTATAAAAATTTGGAGCGATAAGGACTTGAGGTTGGCGCTGTGGGGAGGGAAGTCTGTTAGGCTACAAAAGAAGGCGCTGTACAAATTAGGCTTGGAGACAACAATGCAAACGTAATTTTTGGGGAAGAGTAGATCATAGACATTTGGAATTAGCTATGACAGATTATTTTTATAGAACTATAGCAATATTCGTTGTGCGCATAGGTTTTGCAGTTGCTGAAAGTCAAAGTACCCCTCATTTGTCTCGGCACACAGGGTGTCTCGCTACGCAGGGACGGACCTTAGAACCTGGCTGTACGAAAATACTCGTGGCATAGGGCATACCATCTTGTGCCTATGAGAAAGTAGACGGAAGGAACTCCTGTTAACAGACATGGAAACATCTGCTCCAAGAGCAGAATTTCACCACCAAGAGACATCACTGCGAAGACGCACAAGGCATGAAGGAATCGAAATTCTATTGTTCTATCAATCAACAGGTATGCAAACCCGCGAGATACTTTTACCCATACGCCTAGTCAGTCAAAAACCCTCTGCTTCACTCATTATAACCCTCGTGAAAACACGTCGGCGGTGTCCGATGTATCCAGAGACCACCGGTTGTCTATCGAGATAGACAAGCAGTCGCAACGCGGACGCAGCATGAAACCCCCTGAAAATGCAAAATCGTGATGAGATAAAGGAAACGCCCTGTAGATGAGGTTGAGATCATTCTTGACCAACCCAGAATGCGTCATAAGCCGTGCCCTAAGTCGTCTACTCGTCCTCATCGGAGAACACTTCCTCACCACGCTTGCGGCGGGCCATGCGCTCCTTCTTCTTCTTGCGGGCTTCGCTGCTGGACAGCTTGGCCTTCTTCTTGGTCGACTCGATCTTGTTGCCCATGGCATCGAACTTGGGCTCGTCGTCGTCGTCCTTGTTGGTCAGGCGGGGTCCGGCACCTTGGCCCTGGACCCAGTTGTGGCCGGAGGGAGTCATTTTACCCTGTACAGAGTCAGCAAAACGTCAAAACGAAAGCGGAGGGGGGAAAACGAGCATTTACTACTGCCCACACTGGAGTGATAATTAGCGTTTGAACATCATAGAAGTGTTGTGGGGAGAGTACATACCTTCCTCAGTCAGACCCTTGGTGAATTCGGCGGAGTGGGTGATGATGATGACACCACCCTCGAAGGCCTTCAGAGCCTTGGACAAGGCACCGAGAGAGTCGCGATCAAGATAGTTAGTAGGCTCGTCCAGGACGATCAGATGGGGCCGTTGCCACGAGCAGGCGGCAAGGACGACCTTGACACGCTGACCACCAGAGAGACCGCGCATGCGGGAGTGAGAAACCAACTCAGCATCGAGACCGAAGTTGGCGCAGTGAGCCTCAATCTCCTTGCGGACGAGAGGACGGAACTGACCGCTGGCCAGAGCCTCCTTCTGGTCGACCTCGGCAACCTTCTTGGCGTGGGTGGCGATGATCTCGCTACGGGGAAGCCAGGCGTTGTCGGCAGTCATCATAGGAGTCCACTTCTCGTTCTTCTGGCCAATGTTCTCACCGAGGGAGAACGAGCACTCGTACTCGTAAGAGTTCTTGAACTTCCTACGAGAGTGGACACCGATGACGCGACGCTGAGTGCCCTCAATCTTGTAGATGTGGTCCATGGCCTTCTCGTCATCCTCGGTGATGACCTTGTTGGCACGGTCCATGGTCTCACGATCCTCACCAGTCTGGAAACGCCACTGGATGTACTCCGAAGGAGTACTGTCCAAGTGGTGATCAATGTGGGCGAAGGCGTGCTGCTTGATGTAGGCGATACGGATGTTCTCGTGCTGGTAGACCTCACCGGAGGTGGGGATAAGCTCACCGGTCAGGACGTTGACAAGCGTAGACTTGCCAGCACCGTTGGGACCGATGACGGCGATACGAGAGCCGAGCGAGCACTGGAAGGTGATGTCGGAAATCTGGGGCTTGCTGGTGCCGGGGTACTGGAACGACATGTTGCTAACGCGGACAATGGCCTTGGCCTTGGTCTTGACACCCTCGAGGAAACCGGGCTCAGGGAACTTGAACTCCATGTCGGTGTCGGTGAGCGAGTGGTAGGAGCGAGCAGAGGGCACGCGCTTGACGAACTCGCTCAGGTTACCCCTGTAACGCTTGAGCTTGAAGCGCTCGTAGTGGATAACGTGCTGGATGACATTGTCCAAGAAGCCGCTGTCGTGGGAGATGATGATAGAGGTGCAAGGGGAGTTGACGAGGTAGTCCTCCAGCCACTTGACGTTCTTGACGTCCAAGTGGTTGGTGGGCTCGTCAAGAAGAAGGATATCGGGCTCCTCGAACACAGCACGAGCAAGAGCGAGCTTCATCTTCCAACCACCGGAGAGAGAAGTGATCGGGTTCTCGAGCTGCTCCTTGACGAAACCGAACTCGATGAGCGTGTCCTCGACCTCGTTCTGGGGCTTGTCGATACCAACGGACCTCAGCTTCTTCACGGTCCACTCGATGACGGTCTGCTCAGTATCGGCAGAGTCCAGATCGTGCTCAACATACACAGTCTTGACTTCGCTCTGCTTGGGGAAGCCCTCGACCTGCTCGTTGTTGATAGCACGCATCAGGGTGGTCTTTCCGGAACCGTTGGGACCCAACAGACCATAGCGCTGGCCACGCTTGAGGCGGAGGTTGGTCTGGTTCAGCAGGATCTTAGCACCATAGGCCAAGTTGAATGTGCAGTTGCAGAGGTCCTCGCCCTCTTCCTCATCAGGCTCGGGAACATCCTCCTCCTCGGCACCGGGCACGGAACGCCTGCGAAGAGCGTCGGTGACGTTGTTGGCGTCGTCGTCTCCGACAAGGGCCGCGACGAAGGGACCGCAGTTGGTCTCCCAGCTGACCTGCTCGAAGTCGTTTTGGTCGACGAGCTGACCACCAATAGCACCGACATACTTGACGACGGGATCAAGGCTGGCGTCAACCTTGACCTTGGAGGGGATGACGGCCTTGAGGGAGGTGGCAACAGTTTCGACGTCGCCAGCCTTGGAAAGCTCGGGGATCTTGCCGTCCTTGACGTGGCCGACACGGATGAGGGTGTCGAGACCCTGCTTGGTCTTCTCACGAGCCTCAGGATCGGCCATGTTGTCGTAGTTCTTCTCGAGGGCAGGCATCAACCTGGGCAAGAAAGCGGCGACGATCTGAGGGTTCTCGACGAGCTTGCACATGTTGTCGATGATGACGGCGGATTTACGCTTGATGGCGGTCTCACGCTCAACAAGACCACGCTCAAGCAGGGGGACCATGATGGCAAGAGTGGGCTCGTGCACATCAGTGACGAAAGTGGTGGCACCGAGAAGGTGAACGGTCTCGGGGACGTTCTCAGGCTTAGCGATACACTTGATCAGCTCGGGGATGAAGCGCTCGATATCCTTGTTGGAGATGAGGGCGCAGAGCTTTTCCATGGTAGAGTAGGCAGCCTTCTTGACCTCGGCCTTGGTATCCCACATGGCACCGGAGATGACGGGGATGAGGTCGGGAACACGGAAGGACATCTGGGTAGGAGAGCTCTCGCAGAGGTCCTGGATGAGCTTGAGGTCAAGCATCTTCTCGGGCCACTTCTGTGCGGTCTCGAGCGAGGTGGAGATGTGAGGGAGGATGGCCTTGACGGCGTGGGCATTGACGGCCTTGACGATGGACTCGGCGGCGGCCTCGGCAACCTTCTTCACGGATGTGATCTTGTCGCCGACAGCGGCCAGGACGTTCGGCAGGAAAGCGACGAGGAAGGGCTCAACAACGGGAGAAACGCTGGAGTGGTTGGCGATGGCGCGGACGGCCTCGAGGGCGCGCTCGCGAGCGAGAGCATCCTTCTTGTTCGCAAGCTGTTTCTTGAGGAGCTCGAAAGCGCTATATGGAATGTTAGTCAATGTGGACCAGGAGAGAGCCGAGTTTAGAACATACGCAGTCGGGGCAGCCTTCTCCATATCGTTGTTGATCAAGGTGGCGATATCGTGAGAAGCGCTCTCGATGTCGCCAGCCTCCTTGGAGACGGTCAAACGCTTGAAGAGCTCCTCAAGAGCCTTCACAGACTTTGCGTTCTCCGCCTGGACGGCCGACGCGGACTCGGTTGCGGCGGGGGCCATTTTTTCAGGTTGTGTAAAAATCTGAGAGGGGGGAAAAAGAGTGGCCTTTATGGGGAGGATAAAGGCGAAAAGGCGGTCAAGCAACGGCCTCTAAAACGATGAAGGGATAGATGTCTACCCGGGGTATCGAACTGCGTGCTTCTCTACGCCGACGCAGAAGAGAAAGGGAAGAGGGAAAAAGAGAAGGGTGGGAGTGTGGAGAGAGGGTGAGAAGGGAGGGGCAGAGGGGTGGGCTGGTGGGATATTTAAACCGCCTGAGAGGCGCTCGAAATTTTTTTGGTGCGGCCGACAGGGGTATCGGTCGGCTTTGGCGCGATAAGAGACCGGGACCCACTCGGCGTGCCAAGCCCCCACCGATAGAGCCCGCACAGAATTGCCCCTCCTCAAAACACCGTCCTGTACATGCAGATGGCCTACCTGTGCCTATTTTCCTTTTGCCACTCGCCGCATCGTCCACTCCCTACGCAATAACCAACACACGGGGCCTTTTTCTCAGAAGGTTTCGGCCGCCGTGGAACCCTCTCGCAGTTGGGAGTTGCCGGCCCTTGTCTTGCAGAATATCTATTTGTGGCGACTAACGTTCATAGGACACACATGCTGACCGCCTCGGCGCCCCCTTCTCCTCTGGCCCCCAGTCGTTGCAGCTTTGTTCCGTATACTTTATTGCAGGGTATCTACACAGACTGACAGTATGCTCGGAATAAGGACTAGTTCCTTCGCAGAGACGGCCCCATTACGGATTGCTAGACGGCGGAAGGCATCACATGCGGGAATTCTCCCTCTACAAGACACAATGCCTACGTGGTGGAGCAGTTTTCGAATTCCCCCCATCGACCAAACTACAATGCGCCCTGGAGTGAGCGTAAGCGTTTCACAGACCTAGGTACTCCACCAGCCAATCCGCCCTCTCGCCTTGCCACGCTGCTATCTCATCAAGTGTCCTATTGGCTGCAATCCCAGGCACTGCCAAAGTCGATCCGCGCAATATGGCCGCCCGAGGAAGCTCCAGAACATACGCAATGTACCTTTCTGACCCAATCCGTTTGAAACCCACCGACAGGAACTGGTCTGGAAGGAAACATGCCTACAAAAAGCTACGTACTGGTGCGTAGTGTATATTGCCACCCGTCGGTCACTTCTGCCCAAGTCTTCACCAACGAGGATGAAGTCCGCTCCGGGTTCTGCAGCCGCACTGCCCCAGCGCGGCCCTTGTACACGGTAGCCCTTTGCCTTCCGGTATCCACGGCTTCCGCGCTTACTACACAATTTGCAGTCCATCTCGACCTCAGCCGGACGGAATTTGCGGTGAGCGCAAAATGAACGAACAGCATGTGGCTTCTCAGCTTGATGATGCATAAGGCGGACCCCAAAACGGACTAGCGCTCAACCTTCGACCAACCACTCAGCGGACTCTACTCTAAGCCTTGCCTCCACTATAGACTTGGTCGTCGACCAATCTACACCGCAGATCCTTTGGCAAAAAATTTTTGTTCTCAGGACGCAGTTTTCCACTTCCGCCTCGCCTTCGACGGAGTCAACGTACGCAAGTGGCGTAGCAGTAGTCAGCCTCTTCCGCCTGGCCAACCCCTATCGCTGTGGCACAGGTCGCGGAGCAGCATGTCCACCAGCCCTGCGCTCAGCATTCCCCACAACTTATCAATTCCCCAGATTCTCTCCACATCCCTCAGGGTTCTCCACACGGCGCTTGTACCCATTCGTACCTGTCAGCAGAATGTCATGCGTCGTGGCGGCGGCGCGGAGCGCGGACCTGCGCCTATTTCAACGTCGCCAGCTCTTTCGCAGCTTTTCTTTCGGGTAGAGAGTTCGCCCTTTTCAGATCTGTCTCCTAGGTCGTTCGATTCACGTTCAATAGTCTCGCCATTTGGGCTCGGTTTCGCATTGCAGCCTCGGTCTACAAGGCTCTTACCCTCAGCACGTCGAGGTACGAGCAATTCAGGGTAAACTCTTTTCTTGGAGGTTCTTCCGTAGGCAGTGAGGCGCTTTCCACTATTGATAAGGGAAGATACCCTCTTTCCATGTCCGTGAAGTTCCGTTGGGCCTCCTTTTGAGGGCTTGGAAGAGCGCAGGTATCCCTTCCCTTGCCCTCGCCCTTCCTCTTATTCTTGTCAGACCCTCAAACCCCCTTCGTGGACTTCCAGGTGGAGGCCTGGCCGACTTCATGCCTCTGACCCTGTCGGCGGGGTGAAAGCCATCGGTAAACCGATCTGATTCCTCGCCGATGTCCCTCTTATTGGCGTTCTCCTTTCTAGACCGATGGGACGACGATGAGACCGACCCAGTTCCCCCATTGAGGATACCTGCGGACTGGGAACGTTCAACAGCGTTTCTACAGACCTCACCAATGTCGAGCATAGCTACTCAACAAAACAAAACAGAGACTCGCCCTCCCCACTTAGTAAGTTAGCGGCATCTTCTGTTTGTACCACCTCGAACCGAGCTCTCTTGGGGAGCGTCCATTCCTGGCATAGATTGACTCTGCGAAACATCTAAGCCTCTGGATTCGGTTGCTGGTAATTACGGTCCCATATCGCCCAACATTTGGAGTCAGTTTGGTAAAAATGAGGAAAGACGTGCAAGGCGCAGTAGTAAGTGCCGTGTAGCTTGAGTACGTGAACGACGCGTTCGTGTGTGCTAGCTCGACTCGATGTTCGCCTTCACGTTCACAAAGTTGACAGAATTTGAAACATCGCTACACGCTAACAAAATTCTAAGCCTAGTTCCCGATCTGCAATAATAGCGTGTACGCAACAGACTTCAAGAGCATTCATATATAACCATGTACATTGCGAAGACTTTAGACGACTAGGTTCTAGTTCCCACATGTACTAGTAGCAAAGGGAGGGTTGCTTCAGAATTCAATACGACGATGGTTCTCTTAGCCAAGTGGCATCTCTGCATCAACAACAACCTGAGCAATTTCGGCTCCGTGACGGAATCAAGGCATTATCAAAATCTCTCCCCTACTAAATGTATGGTAAGAAGGTCGCATTCACCCCTGTAACAAGACACCTGCGCCTGGCCTGTTTTCCCATACCGAAGCCTCTTAGCATGGTATGCTTCCAGATTTTCCCCTTGGGAGCCTTTTGGAACGTATGAATTAGGCTTCAACTTTCATTCCGTCAACTGCGGAACAAGAGATATCTTCAATGCTAGGTTCAAAATCAAAGTCGTACTGAATACGAAAATTGGCACTGATCGCTGACGGGTCTTCAGGGTCATTGCGACGATTCTTCGGTGTGGCTGTAAGAATTTCTATCTCATTGAAACCGCGGAATGAGGCCTACATGATTGGTATCTCCGATAATATACACTGACCATTACAACTTGCTCGACGCGCCGCTCTTATCAATGGTAACGACCAGCTTACCGAACTGGCTCGAGTTCTTCATATCGTCGAACAGAGGGTCCACAACCTCCACATCCAGACCGTGCACAACCCGTGAGACAATGGGCTTGATTTTCTTGTCCTTGATGAAGTTGGTCATGTCGGTGAACTCTTTGCGCGAGCCCATGGTCGAGCCGCGGACCTCGATGTTGCGGAGCACGGCGCTCATGAGGAAGTCCATCTTGGGGCCAATAGTCATGCCGTAGATGGAGATGACGCCGCCGGCCTTCACAAATCGTCAGCACCGTTGGTCGAAATCGATCGCGGAAACAAGGGGCCCACATACCTTCAACAACCTCGCACCCTTGGCCACAACATCCCCACCCGCACCATCCACAATCGCATCCAAATACTTCCTCTCCTTCGGCAACAGCGCCTGCAACTTCTTCTCCCACCCCTTCTCCTTATAATTCACCCCGCCCTTCGCACCCAATTCCTTCGCCTTCTGCAACTTCTCCTCGCTCCCACTCGTCACATAAACATTACACCCCTGCGCGACGGCAAACTGCAACGCAAACAGCGCCACACCCCCTCCAATCCCCGTAATCAAGATATTCCTCCTCCGAACCGCATTACCGCTCTTCACAAACAGCGCCCTCCACGCCGTCAACCCCGCAAGCGGGAACGCCGCAGCCTCCGGATCGCTCAAATGCGCCGGCGCCTCCTCCACCTCGCTCGCCTCCGTGAGAATTATTTCCGCCAACGTGCCCGACGGGTTCATCTTCGTGCCGCCCAGGATCTGGTAGCCTTTAGGGTCTTCGGGGCCCTCGAGCGAATCCTTCCAGCCGCTGCCTGGGTTGATGACGACGCGCTTGCCGAGCCATGCCTTTGCGCTGGGGGAGGAGCCAGTGGAGGTGACGACGCCGACGCCGTCGGCGAGGAGGGGGATGCCGAAGGCGGTGCCGGGGTATAGGTGTTGGCGGATGAAGAGGTCGCGGTGGTTGAGGGCGGCGGCGGTGAGGGAGACGACGACCTGGGTGTGGGATTAGAATTGGGAAAATGGAGAGAGATTTGGGAGGGATGACGGTTTGGAAGGGAGATTAAAAGAGGCTTTTGAAGGCGTACCTGGTTCTCCTTGGGCTGGGGAGCGGGAATCGTGATCTTTTCGAGCGGGTAGTAGACTTGGCCTGGTTTGCCGGGGATTTGTTTTATGGCGATTGCGGAGGGCATGGTGGGTGGGTTTCTTGCTGTGTTTGGGCGGAGTGTGAGAAACAAGACAACAATCTACTATTCCGGGAAGAAGGAGGAAGTGAAATAATGTAATTGGGGCGTTGGAGGGTCTGGAAATGCCATTTCAAAGCAATTACTCAGTTGTTGGAGTTGAAGCATGCTTGCCCGCGGGGTTACCGAGGTCGAGGTTGGCCCCGTTAGGTTTAGCGTCGATGGTCGACCTGAGATGACGTTCGGTGAGGTGCTTAGTAAGGCCATGGGAAAGTGACTGGTGGTGATGGTTTCCGAGTGCAGAGAAACCAATATCGAAGTATTTCATCGAACATAAGGCTCGTTATCATCTGTTTGCAAAAGCCCCAACGAACTAGAAGTCTAGTCATACGCACGTCCTCTGTTCAACGTGACCCGTTAACCTAGTGTAACTAAAGCCAACGCCCGTCACATAGAATGGCTTTTCTCAAGCACCTGAGAAGCAATACCGATATGGATTCCCTTATCCGAAGCTATTGGGCGACTAGGGCGGTTTCAAATGCGAGCGTATACATGCTCAAGGAGATGAATACCTTTGTTCTGGCAGTCGTTTCCTGACTCCAGACGAGCTGCTTGATAGGTATTCTCCTAGAAGACAGTGCTACCATTCCTGCGTCTTGCCAATTGCCCTCTAACATCTGAAAGCCTAGATATCCTAGCGTGTTTAGGTGTCCATCGTACTAGGTGCTCGTATTCTGCCGCGACACGCCAACTCCATGCGGGCCGAGACGCGCCAAACGACTTGGTACTACAAATTCACCTCTTATACCTAGCAAAGATTCCTTTGATAATAGACTTAGACGACGCTTTCCGCCCCCTCCTCCCAAGTTACGCGGTCTATCTCGTTCTACGTCTTTGAACGGAAGCGCGTAGCGTGAAAATGGCGAAACGCACGACACTTTTAACCATGGGAGCGATAGTCCTCTTCATTCAATCCTCCTTCGCCCAGAAGTCCACAACAGTCTCCGTCGTCGAGTTCGGTAGCGGACTCAGCAAAATGGGCGCCTCTGTCATATCCGCTCATCCCACCGCAACAACCTACGCAGTAGACTGTAAGACAGCAGCGCAGGACTGCATTCTATCGACTCCTTTCACCATCGTCGCGGGCCCAAGCACTGCCGAGGAGACTCTATATGCGGAGAGCTTTTCCGTCTGGACTAGATGCAAGTGTGTGAATTCGAAGCCGACGCTTTGCACGTACAGCCAGAGTAGCGAGAGCTTGAGCATTCTGACGACGGAGAGGATCACGGATACGGGTGTGATTACTATGGAGGCCTTGACGGTAACGCCAGGATTGGAGAAGTTGTCCGGTGGGCAAGCGGAAGCAACCACAGCTGGTATGTTCTTTTCTTGGAAGAAGAGCTGGGTAATGCTAGGTGAATATGTGCTCATCAAAAACAGCACCCAGTAGGCCTACGGACGATTCGACCGGCGGTCCGAAAGGGTCGGTCCCAACTGGAGGCGCTGAAGCACCAAGATCGCCACACGATTTATTTGCTCAGTTCATTGGAACAGCTGGTATTTTCTGGATGCTCCAGATATAACTGTCTTCTCTGCACCATGGTTGAAGGTAATACAGGAGCCCTGAAATTGGTCGCGATTGAGGTCTACCAATCCCTTCCACCACGGGTAGGCCGGGAGTGAGTACATACCCTAGGGTAGGTACATGAGTGACAGGAAACAAAGCCATGGAGCATCAAGGTCAGGTGGTAGTTTCTAAAGAAAACTTTAGTGGTATTCATGAGCTGCTAGAGTGTAGCATAACACGGCCCCGTGGCGGAGAGTGCGCTAGGCCAAGAAGGGTTAGTGGGGCCTTACGCTGTGAAAACATCCATGGATATGTCCCCGGCCGTAGCAATATAGTAGACAGTGCAATTGGTTCCCTCGAACACTTTTAACTCCTCAAGCGCCCGGCGCCTGCGGAGTCCGAAGAATACACAGTAAGCAAGGATCAATTCGTCGTTGGCACTCGACCGTTCCCAGCCCCCAACGCCAGGGGTTAAGCGGCACAGCACACAGCCTGCGCAGAGCAGGGAACTCGAGCGAGGTCGCAAGGCCACAAAAGAACAACGGCAATCCCCTCTCCCACTCTCTCTGACTCCCCTCAACTACCACAGCTATACATTTGGTGGGTGACCCCCTCTTCCGAGGGAAAGTGAATGGCTACTAAACCACAAGGCTAGACATATCGAGCCAAAGAAGGTGCATGAGAAGACGAAATGACCAACGGATCAGGCTTCGTTCGGTTGCCTCAAGAAATTCTGGATGCAATCACCGCCGACCTGGAACCTAAGGACCTATCCAGCTTGTCTCGGACCTGTAAATATGCTAGGGCCGCCACAGTTCCAGGCCTCTACCGCAATATCCGCATGTTTTGGAAAGGGAACGCACAACCAGATGTCTACCCCGCGCCCAATTTCCGACAACTGACCTTCCCTCGATTAGACCTTCTTGTTCGCACTCTACTGGAAAACCCAATGCTAGCTGAACTGGTCCAGACCTTGGATTTCCAATCTTCCGGATTCTATAATGATTACTACCGTAATTGTCTTCCACAATTGCCTCCATCACCAATATCCCATGGGAATCTCTTCAAGGATGTATTGCGTCGAACTGGATCACCCATTCCAAAGGACTTGAACGATGATATCGATCGAGGTGGCAGCTTGAAAGGTAGCTATCTGCATCTGATGATTGCGCTATCTATTCTGGCTACCCCGAACCTCTCATGTCTTACCCTGGGTCTGGACATGATACGCGAAAACAGATACCTTCCTTATGTGTTGGCATCCGCATTATCTGTTGCTCCCGGTAGCGGGTTGTCAGACCTGTCGTCACTTGAACGCGTGACTCTCGGTGCTGATTATGACTGGGAACATTTTCCCTACTACCGCAGACGCTGCCTGAAGGACCTTGGAAATAAGCTGGATCTTCAGTCGTACTTGCCTTTTTTATATTCCCCCAACCTTAAAGAAGTCGAGATGAACCTTCCTGGTAGTCTGGCCTACTATAGGGACAACTACCACTATAGGGACAACTACGAGTATGTAAGGGGCTACTATACAATAAAACCGGGAGATCCACGTACTATTTGGCCTTTTTCATGGACACCATGCGCTTCCGTTATACGAAAACTCCGTTTACCGAGGACTTTTGCTCCTGCCAGCCTGTTGGAACAGGTCCTGATGGCCACACCCAATCTCGTCAGTCTGGAGTATGACTGTACCTGCTTTGATTTCGCCAAGTTGGACGCTAGATGTCTCGAGTCTGCCCTGAACACAGTCAAAAAAACTCTCGTGCGACTGAAAATTCCGTTCAAGGCCTGGAGTGAAGAGTTCGTGGCAAGTGAGTTGACGGATTGGTATGACTGGGACATTTCAGGTCATTGTTCATTAAAAGATATGTCAGCTTTGACTACAGTCGATGTCGTTCCTGACGTTCTTATGGGCCTGAAACCCAGCAAGGATCCCCGCCTAGCTGATGTTTTACCCTATAACCTCAAATTGCTTCGACTCAGAGGAGATTGCCGCGAGACAGGCGCAGAGCTCTATTACTGGTATGAAAAGGATGTGATGTTTAAAGTAACAGAATTTGTCCAAGATGAAAGATGGCGTGGAGTAACGCCGCACCTGCAGCGTATCGAGATTCTTTGGCGTATGAAGTCACGCCATGAAGAAGATGAGGTCGAATGTCCTTGGACACAGACGAAAGAGCTCGAGGATCTATGTACTAGCAATGGTTTGACCTGCCAAGTGGCTGAGTTTGATGAGGAGTTTGATGGGTCAATGGAATGACAACGAGAATACAAAGCGAGTTTATACCGCCTGTGGAATGCAATATAACACTTATAATAACAACTTCGAAAAAAACAACAACCAGCTATTCCTCCTCTAAGGGACAATTAACGCGCTGGCTTCCTTCTCATATACCACTTTCCTGAGGCTTCACGCCTGCCTCTGCCACCCGCCGCTACCACTCATTCTCCTGGTTCTGCCCCGCCTTCAGCTCTGTCCCGACTCCCGCTCATGTATGTTGCAGACAAGGTTGATCTGACTAGTTGTCATGATGTTCTTGTCAACAGGTAAGTTGAAGCTTTCGTCGAATTCCATATCTGGAGTGAAGCCTGACCCGATGGTTGCGAGGTAATCAGCCTTCTCTTCTAACGCAATTAGACCAAAGTTGAGTGCCACGTGATAACAGCCGAATTGTATTTTAGTTCCTGCATGAGATGGTTGCCTTCCGCATGCGTTGAATATTCGGTACTTGTTGTAATCCAATGTTTCCTTCGAACCCATCCTTTTCTCCAAGTTACCGGGATGGCGGATCGTCACGATTCGGGCCCCTTGGAGCGCGTTTCTCCCGTCTGGATGATCCTGAAAGTACATATACAGGGCCATTATTTCCCCCTGATAACGATTAGGTAAGTCAAACAACCATGGAAAAACGTACGCAGTTTGCATCACTTCTGTGCATGATGGGATCCGTTTCGTCTCTGAATATGAGTGCAAGATCTATCTGGCATTTTACAAGCACTTGGTAGACCCTAGCGTGGTCAGTGATATCCAAAGTACTTGCATTGGTGACATACGGATTGTCTAGGTCGTTAAAGTGGTAGAGAAACGATCCTCCTCTCATCGCGGATGATAGGTACATCTGCAATGTTCAGAACCAATGGGACGCAGGAGATAGCACGGCCGTGTTACGTTTGCGGCAGAGCACCAAGTTCAGCGAGCCTCCTGGGTAATGAATATATTGCTTACCTCGGACCCGACTAGAAGACCGGATATAGCTCTGCTCCTGTGACGTACACCTATGTTGTCACTCAACCATATTTGGTTCATTTGCCAATATGCATCCTTGACGACCTGCGCCAGCTTTTTCTCGTCGCTCTTGAAAATATCCTTCCAAGGATCATCAATGCCGTGGAAAGTGAGCTTACTCGACCACCGGTACAATGTTTTCTCTGGATCTCCTTGAGGTTGGTCAAGACTAAGTCCCAGATCGGGCACCGTTTGGCCATGAGCTAGAGCTTGTGCAATGAAAATGAAAACGCAGGCAAGTGTAGCGAAGAATTGCATCGTAAGAAGGTAATAAAAGATAATATTTGGAGGAAGATGTGATAAGGTGGGACCTGGCAGAGCGTCCAATATATGCCCTCGAGGTACTCAAGTGCCCATGCGTCCAGAATGTGCTACACCATGTAGCCGCCAATTCACGATATCCTTCCATGTCTTCAACCCAGGACAGCCTTGCTGGGCCTTGTTGTTGCATCCCCGAATGCATCTGAAGGGATATGTGGCAAGCTTGGAACTGCACCAACAGCTCCAATTCTCTCATCCAGATGACTTTTTTTCTATATCGGGAGCGGTAAAAAACCCAGCCCTCCGCTATGGCGGGCTTAGATGCTTGTCAAGGAACTGCGTGAGGAGTGCCATATGGCGTCTGAAAGGGGTATGATAGGCCCGGATAGATCTATACTCTCGCACGGTGACAAGGGGCAGAACGGACCCTGGGAATTTTTTATTTTTTTTAGGTATGGAAAGTACGTTTATCAAGCGCCGAACCCTTCGAAAAATGGCCCCAGGTACGTCTGTCTTGGCGAGGTTGCCGCTGCTGTGCCTCCAGAAGCGTGAAACAACCAACTTACACCGCACCACATACGCGCCTGCCCTCTCTAGGATACAGCCACTACCAAGTACAGCGTTTGCACTCATCACGTTAGCAGTATGTGGCGCGCACTCTTGCATCCCTGGCTTTCAAGACAACCTAAAGTTTCATCTCACCTTTCTGGGTATAGGTGTATGGAAGGATGTGCATTCGGAGAACTATGTGCGAGACGTATGCCTCAGCAATCAGCCTCGCATGATTTTATTCTGAACGTGGCGGATAGAGTGGCGAAGAACAACTTGATACTAGGGTCGTGTAAACGCCGTTGTGGAAATAGACGCCACCTTCTCGAGTCCTAGGAGGGTGCGGACACGATGATATATAAACAAGGGAACCTAAGAGGTATTTGATTTAAAAGGGTGCTTTCATTCACTATCTTCCACTGTTTGCAGCATACGAGCCAAATATGTTGGCCAAATTGATCATCTTTCAATGCATGTTAGCTGGACTGGCTACTTGTGTACCGATATTCTCAGGCCCAGAAAACTCGGGACTCTTTCCAAGAGACGATGACGATTTTGATTTCTATGATTTAAGTCACGTCCAAAAAATTGCCGCCATTGGGGACAGCTACTCTGCCGGTATTGGGGCAGGAGCTCGCATAGGACGCCCTCTACAAGATCCAGGCGCATGGGGATGTGAGAAGTCCTTTTGATTATACATTGGAACTGACTAATGTCTACATAGGTAGCAGGTATAATAACAGCTACCCATCTCTCGTCAATTACCTTCTGTTTGGGGCCGACCAGAGCCACTTCCAGTTTCATGCATGCTCAGGAGCGACTACGCAAGAGGTCATCGACGAACAAGTGAAGCTAATAGATAACGACCAGGACGTCATCCTTGTCAGCGCGAGTAAGTCGCTTTAACCTCTCTTGGACCCATCCTCAGTGCTCAGATTAACACACTCTAGGTGGAAATGACGCCGAATTGATACATATTCTCAACCACTGCGTATTCCAATGGTTTTCTGTCACCTCCATATACATCCATGGCATAGAGAAGATGTTAGAAGAGATTGGCCAAGGCGAGAGTATTGATTGGATCGAAGCCCATAAGGGAAAACTAGCACGGACGTGCGACGAGCAACTCGACGAATCGGAAAAAGTCATCAATAGCAAGGAGTTCAGTGATCGTATCGGGACATTGATTGACAAGAGCAAGGAAAAACTGAAGAAAGATAGCGGCGTCATATACTATACCGGGTGAGTTTATGACCCTCTGCCGATGGAAGGAGATTGCGGGATGCTGACGGGGGCAGATATGCAAAGTTCTGGGGCGAAGATATGCAAGAGAACGACTTTTGCTCCCGAAAAGAGAACGCCTGGTCATTCATATACACGGTGAGCTCGATTTCCGTCCTGGTATTTGGTGAACATATCTCTAATAGCAAATGCAGAAAGCAGATTGGCTTCACATCTCAAACCACCCGGTCGAACCCTTGAGCAAAACCCACAGAGAAAAAATGAACCATCTTGTGGAGCTAGTCAATCAGAAGATCGAAAGTGTCGTGAAGTCGAAAGCCGAAAATGACAATGTCGTCTTTGTCAACTACGACCCGTACTTGGGTGATATCAAGGGAAGGTTCTGCACCAAAGGTAATGAAGCGAACACCCGTCTGGAAGACCTTGCATTCTATCCCTTCAACATCAAGGATCCAATGGGATCAGATAACTTCAAACGAGATGAGGCGCCCTTGGTGTACGTCAAGAAACCGACTTTCGAGGGCGAAATTGAGGTCATGGCACGACTGGCAATGAAACTGGGCCTCCAATACAACGAAGGTGTGCCGCTCCGCAAAGCAGCTGCTCCTAAGCCAATTATTGCGTCCAATGCATTGGCTACCCAAGCTGGGGGTGTGGCCGTTGCTGCAGATGACGAAAACGAGTTGCGAAAAAGAGGCCTTTTGTCCTCTGTGCTCCCTAATGGATACGGTCGTGTTTTTCACCCCACTATACTGGGACATGGTACGTGCGACGGGAACGACTCGGGATGGGTTTCGCTGTAGCTAACCGGGCCATAGCCGTTATTGCAAAACTAATCTACTGGCATCTAGCAGCTAGCAACGGTAAAAGACAGCAAAAGGTGTTGGGGCCGGAGGTAGTTGAGCCGCATGGCGCATGCCCTGTCCCAGAGTTCGCGGTTCCACAATGCGAGGGCGAAAGCGACATGTACACATACGTCTTCGTCGACTCGAAGGAGGACAAGTCGCTTGTGGATGACTTCTGCCACGAGATCGACACGGGAAAGTTGGATCAGACAAAGACACAGGAATGGACGGTGGATATAACAGGACAAAAGCAAAGCTCCCAGAGGAAAAGAGCCACATCGACTTCTGTTAAATTGACCTGGACGCCGGCCAACATGGACAAACGATGCACCGCTACGTGCAAGCAGGCATACCGCGGGATAGCAACAACGCAATGCGGTAGTTACGGCAGTTCGAAGAACGAAATAGCCAAGAAGGGCAGTCTCAGTGTTATTTGTGGCACTTATGCATACGAAATCTTCGGTGCACAGAAAGTGCCTGATGCCAAATGTCTTGACAGCAAATGGTCCGCGCCCCGAGGCGACCGCGAAATCCAGCAAAGCGGTGCTCCTGGAACAAGTGTCGATGCGGCATATGAAAGGTGGTGCGAAGATGTGCATGACAAGACGGTCAGTGAAAACGAGTACTACTATGCGCGCTGGGGGGTTAGCGAGCTAGGAGTCAAGGATAGGCACTCATTCTGGCTAAGAGCAAACTACACAAACGGCGAAGGATGCTCGGGAAAGGGGAGAATATTGAAAGAGGAGTGTCTGGAAGTGTTGAGGTCAGGAATGGAGACTTGTAGCCCCGGTCACGGCTTCACGCACGGAATCGCTGGAACAGGAGTACCCGGAAGAGGGGAGACCTCGTGTGTCGAATACGCGCTCGAAGTCGGTGATGGTGTGCGCGAGGGGTCGCCACCATGGTATGACCACGTTGTCCATTTCCCTCCTCCCGTGGACGCAGCTCGGACCGGCGGTCAACCTGGCGAACCCATATGCAGGGATCAGATCTCAAAGAAGAATGCTAAGGCTTCAGAGATAGAAGACATTGCTAACGACTGGTGCAACCGGTTTGGGCCAATTACTACGAAGGGAGTCACGATACGGAAAGGGAATATCGAGCTGGGGACATGGAGTGCAGTAAACCAGTATAGCAACCAAGAGTGGTGCAAGTAAGTCGAGCCGGCATTATGTGGTCACCAGTAACTAATAGCGGTGTAGCGGGTTCGATGAGAAGAACAAACATCAAGACGATTGCCGGTATGCAATCCTCAAGGGACTCGAGCACTGTAAGCTTCCACTTGCTATTCCTGTACGGGAAAGACTGACAATTCCAAGGCAATCCTGGGCTCCAAGAGGGACCATTCACCTCCTATGACTTTGTCTATCGATGCGTTTACTACAGGCTGGAGGCGAGATGAATCGACTGTACAGAGACTATTCAATATTCGCGGCTGCGAAGAAGCCGAATTAAAAGCCGTGGTACGAATACGCACAGCCTCGGGGTTCTAGGGTTCATATTTGCATCTCCCTAGCCAACCCTAATGGGTAGATTATGCTGCTATTGAAGGGAGAATAGCAAGGCACGGAGTGCTGGAAAGCTGTGTGTACGATATTGTTACCGTCGCTTCGTATATGAAATAGTCACATGCATGAGTGTTGGCTAGCGGTAGCAGGTGCGTAACTCTCCCTAGAGCGTATAGCCAAAGAATAAATATCTTTCATAGTCGTTCTTTTAATCTCCTCACCCACTCAGCTATTGTTTGTGCAATCTCCAATAATGTCTCCATAGCTGTAACAGGCACCGGAGTGACCGATCCTATCCGTCGTGGAACACCGCGCCAGCTATGGTAGCGATGTGACAAAAGATGAACAGATACTAGTGCTGATTACATGAAATCGTATACGCGGAAGTTTCAAATCGCAGGACCCCGAGACTTAATGCGTATGCCTGCATGTAGAAGCTTCTACATATTAACATAACTTAACTCAAGAATTCGACATTGCGCCAAGGTTTTTCAACTCATGCAAAAGTGCCTTAAAGGGGTTTATGGCACATTTTAAACAGTGCCGCTTCTAAAGGATATCCCACGAACCAATGTCATTGCATTCGTGAATGTGAGCTCGTCTAGGATATCATAATCATGGCAATCTGCGGAAAGAGCTTGCAAAACAAACAAGGGGTCTCGATCTTACAGATGTAGTTCGCATTCAGAAAGTATTCAGATGGTTGAGATTGTTACTACCTATCGCATCCAACCCCAACCTTGTGGACCATACACAGGCGTGAATAGTCACCACTCCAAGCATTGTTAAAAACGTATTAACGGTAGTTAACAGCCCCCAACATACTTCATATCTTTCGGGTCTTTCGTAAACCGGATAGAGTGTACGAGGTCTTGACCATCAATCTCTTTAGTTGTCTCCACTGAGACTGTTTCGATCTTAGCCTCCATACATGTTTCAACCTGCCCTGGTACATCGATGCGCAAACGGTCCATTATTGCCCGCTGATTTTGTTCGATGATATTTAACTGTGCCGCAAACTTGTCAATTTGACACGAGTCTGTCGCTCCCTTGTTCGCTGCAATTTTATTCGTGACATACCTGCACTGAAGTTAGATTTACCGTTTCTCTCCGAAAGGGCCGAGAAGTAAAAAGAGAAAGGAATTTACCAGCCAACAATGCCGTCACTGAGGCCGACTGCAAAACCAACAATGACGCCGTCCACAATACGTTTCTGCAGCTCGTTGTTATTCGCCCTGAGTTTCCTCATGGTTGCATCGACAACGACATTGATGGTGGCCTGGGCCACTCTACCGCAAAATTTCGATGCATCCCAGCATGAACTGAAGCGTCTACAGACCCAATTATCTCGGGGCATAAGGTCTCGTGTTGCGAGCGCAGTGTTATTCATCCAGTCGTAGTCGGGGTCGTCTTCGGGGACATCGAAGTCTACGATGAATACCGAGAGATTCTTGGTCTTTCCAGCTTCGTCCAAAATCTCGTAGTGCCATGTCTTGCCCTCCCAACGGTCCGTATTGAGATCGACCGTGACACGGCTGGGAGGGAGGGCAAAGTCGTCGACTGTCGCGAATGATGCGACTTCATCTCCTATCGGTTGACGTTCGTGTCCAGGCAGGCCGATATCGATCCTACCTAGCACAGGTTGTACGAAGAAATCGGAAAATATTGCGAGGCAGAAAAGAAGCCAAATCATGGTGGAAAGGTTTAAGCAGGCTGTTGTAGAAGGTTTGAGGCACTGCTGAAAAGTAGCATTAGACCAGTAACCCACCATTCTTATTTATATGTACTGCGGCTGGACAGCACCGTTGCTTTACCTCTACTAGTCTCACACTTGCTTATATTTCTGAATGGTCATGGCTGCTACCCTAAGGTAGCTTCCCCAGGCTTTAGAATCGCTATCAGCTGAATAATGACCGAACTCTAGCGGTATCAACAGAGAAACAGCCATTCACCACAAAGGAACCGACGACCATTACCTCTATGTAGCGAAGAGACTGCACCTCGATCCAGAAAGGTGGTATGCTGAGATAATACGCTAGTTCGAACAGGAAGTAAGTGATGCTCATAAGCAATCCCACCACTCGGTGCCCTACAGCTGAATCTATCTTTCAGCTTTCGAGTCACCGGATATTAATTGAATCAATCTGTAAGCGTTTGTTAATCGTTTAACCTTTCAGCTCCTCACAATTGTCAGCCCGAGTGTCTTCGTTAGTTGCGTTTGTCTGGACGGGGTATGCTGCCACCCCAAGACATGTCAGCAATTGATCAAATGATTGATGATGGTGATCTCACCGAGGCTCTCTGTCGCGTGAAAAATGGACGTCCAATGCAAAGAAATATGCAGCTCCACAAAGCAGTTGCTCCTAGGCAAAATTTAGCCTCCAATGCAGACCATCGATTTTTCCCGTGTCAAAGCTCGAAGCCCAATGTCCCCTTCTGAGGCCCAATCCTCTCAGTTCGTCATGAAGAGATAAGCTCGCAAGAATTGACACCATGGAAACAACAAGGCCACGAGGGAAGGGACGTAGAGGTGCACATGGGAACGCGGCAGCGATGATATACTTTGGATACCGTCATCTCAACGGATCGAAATCGTGTCTTTAATTGATGGGAAACGCCATTGACATGCTCGGATAAATATATACAAGTTAAGTGTCGCAGCAACAGCAACAAGCCCTGATCAAGTCTAGCTGGGCACTCCCTCATACTCCCAACCCCTTATTACGCGTCTGGCACCGCCTCGTCTCGCGTCCCTCCGGTTCGCTGCGCACTTGACGAAGAACGTGGCTGCAGCCAAGACAAATACGATCACAGAGGCAACGGCGGGAACGACGACAATGCGCGTCTGGTTGAGGTCCAAGCGCGGCCTATAAGGGCAGGACTCGTTCGCGCCGCCAGTCGTCCAACAGTCGACGGTGTGGAGCGAGTTCAAATTGATGTACACTTGTTCCTCGGCGCTAACATTGGGCGAGGAGGAGAGAATGGTGGAGAGAAGAGCGCTATTCTCTAGCGCGGTCCTGGGGACGGCGAAACTATAGTTTTGCGGACACTTGTTGATTGCGTCCGCGAATGCGGACTTGTCGCTCGACAACGTCCAATTGTACGGCTGGTCTGGATTCTGGCAGGCAGCGCGGCGCCGCGTTCTGCAGTCCGCAGTGTACCAGCGCCCTGGATAGGATCCTGCCGCGGTGAACACAGCGCATCTGGATTGCACGGTGCTGTTTGAAGGTTCCGAAGGGGCCCAGGACCAGAGCGTGCTGTGGCTGAGGGCGAGGTAGGGTTTGAAGTCCTGGTCGGCGGTCGTGTTGGATAGGGTGGTGTTGAGAAACGGGGACAGGCCGCAGGCTGTGAGATTGGAGATGATGGGAATTGGGAGGCTAAGGTCGGGATTCTGAGGGAGGGAACGAGGGGGAACAAAGGATATGGGCCATGAAGAGTTCGCGTTAGGTATTGTGGATGCGCTGTGTGGCAGACAACCATTCGTAACATTTCCCGCGGAGCTGGTCGTGGTGTTGTGAACGTTGAAGAGTTCACCAGAAGAAAAGATAATGTCGCGGTCCCCCGCCACATTGTATTCCGCCATTTGCGGATCGATAGTCCCGAACCCAGCGAGAAGGCGATGGAATTCGCCAAACATGACGAACGTCTCTGTAGGCCAGCCATCTTCAGTCATGAGAGTGTCATCAGTGCGTCGAGACGTCGAAAGGTAACCCCGGGAAGGCATATTGTCCCACGGGACGTTTAACCATGTGTCATTGAGGGTGTCTCGTTCTTGTTGAAGTTTCTTTGGTGTGTACACCTTGTCTGAAAGGTTTCCCTTGAAGACGTCGCTGATGAGTTTTCCTTCCCCTGGCAACATATGCGGGCTAGGCTGTGCACCAGGATCGTTGGGAGTCTTCTGTGAAGCAGCGGCATGGATGTTGACAATCAGGTAGGACATTGTGGCTGTTGTGGTGATATCCGTGTGTTGGAAGTAATCATCCAGCAGACCTGCCAGCAGCTCCAAGGTCATCGTGGTGGAGCAGGCGTAGTCTCCACTCTGGAAGACTGGCGTTTCGCCACTGCTTGAAGGCAGCAGACCTGGAGAAGCCACTGCCATCGAGGAAGTTGCAGTAGCAGCTGGAATATCAGAAGTAGCCAAAGATGTGCTAAGCGACGCCGGTATTGTTCCTGTGGAGGAAGAAGCCGTTACTGACGGCGAGGACGACAGTGCTGCACCCTGCCTTGCCCACATCTCTGCACCTCGTCTTTTCGGTCGAGCTGTAGCTGTACCCTCATTACGACGTGTTCCAACGCTTACAGTAGTAGCAGGTGCATCTCTCATTGGCTGTGGCTCTCCATCTGCTCTGTCACCTCCATTCACCACAGGCAACTCCACGGGACACAAACTCCACACCCCTCTCCCAGCATCCCAGAAGACATCCACGACAAACCTTCGATATCCAACGGCTAAGAGATTCGAAAAGCATCTCCGAAAAGCAGTATCTTGGTACTGGTTCTGGCCGAAACAGGCGGCTCGAAGTGAGACCCCTGGAGTGGTGAGGTAGTTGATCGGTATGTCGAGTCCAACGTCGCGCTGAGACTATCGGTAGGTTAGGGGAGTGTTACAGAGTGCTTTGGCGAGATTGGGTATTACGATTAGGGAGAACAGGGAGTGAAATGGGAGGTCATGTGATATCTGTGGCTCGGGGGTATTCAAATGTTGTCCTTCGATGTTGTTGTAAGAGGTGAGAACTAGGGTGGCTGTGCCACAGCGCCCCATGCCCCATGCTCGAAAACCCGTAAACGGTAAACATCCATGTCCACGATACCAGCCGCAACTCTCATTTAATATCCTCAGCAATGGCCAAAAACGGTACGTACCAAAAACGCCGTCTCCCATCTACTCTGCACCTTGTCCAAGTCCTCGGCCGCTAGCCCTGGGTCCGGATTGTACAAACCCCATTTTGGGTCGGGTTGGAAGGAGATGCTCATGGACGTCATCTTCTCTTCTTCGGCACCGTCGGATCCGCAACGATAGCAAGACTCTATCGCTCATCGAGATGGGTCAATGAAGGCATCGAAATTGATGGCTGTCTCGGGCTTGCGTGGCTGGAGGCAGGTCGCCCCCGTGCGTGCGGATCTTGGGGGGCCCGAAGACCAGGAACCAAGGGACCAGTTGTCGAGGTTATCCCAGGTTTTCGCTTGGGTAAAAAGATGATGCAGAAACAGGCGTCCGTAAAGACGAGGATACCGATGATGCGAGCCCGAAACTTTGATGATCCTGAATGAGCTGGGATCGCCAGGTGGAGGTGCGGCGTGGTGCCGCTTGTGCGGGACTCTGCGAGATGCAAAAGCAAAGAAAGGTCAGGGGAGGGATGACGATGTAGTGCAATAGTTTGATGGGACAATTGTGCTTCAATTGTGCTCAATTGATGCCGGTTGATAAGATCAAAGTGACCACGGTGATGCTGGTCGTGGTATGTGATGGTTCGATTGATCGGCGATCGTCATTGCTGTGGCGTTTCACAGTTTCAAGCCACATCAGCTGGTCACGTGACGATCCTTACCCTCTCGCCGGGTAATAACCATACGCCAGCCAATCAGGACTATTCTTTCATCAAGTCGTTTGCATTACCAGAAGAGGAGAGTATAGCAGCGCCATATTATCGCTCTAGTAGGGTTCGAGGATGAATGAGTGAATGGGTCTGGAGCCGCTGTCCGCTGTCGGCTGGCCGTGTGCCTATTTCCAGCAGATACCGTCGCCGGAGAATGGAAAGCTGGGAATTGGAAACGGTGGCTTTTCGTCCCAGTCCCGCTTTCGACACAGACAGTTTTCTCCCTCGCTCTTCCTCACCGTCGGATCCTGCCTGCCTAAGTACCGTACTCCGCTCCGTAGCCCAAATATACATATGTCCGATGCGAGGCTAGCTGGGTGGCTAACTTGACTGTGGTCACTGGTTCCGCCTTCCTTCGCTCCAAAACGTACAAACATACATGTAGGTACATGAAGCTACATATCACGAGATTTTACCAGGACCCTGTTCCCAGCTCAACGTGCCGCCCCTTGCTCTTTTCGCCTTCTCTTGTTTGTCTGCAAGCCAATTGTTTGTCGGATACGGAGGTCCCTGGGCTAGCATTCCCCACAATCCCAGAGGTTGGAGTGGTGATGATAATACGGTGTGTTAACCTTGTGGTGGAGTTATATGGGAAGGTGTTATAGGCGAGGGTGCGGGGGTGAAGGATACCTGCAATTTGGTACCTCGGCGATTCGACCCGCCAGCGCGATTCCGAGGGAATGTCACGGGTGCAGGGGGAAGCGACCAGACTTTGGTGGTGCGGATGGGTGACGACAAAGCTTCTGGGCTGGGTTGATTGTGGTGGGGATATCGTGTAGATGAATTTTGAAAGGCGACAATCACCATGGAACGGGTTCTAGAGGAAGTAGGCGTTAGAGTCGAGTTTGCTCACTACCTATAGATAGGTACACCTGTAGCTCGATTGAGGAAGGTGCATGCACTAGATACTCTAGATTTCCCAAGGCTCTGGAAAGACAAGACTCAGCTACTTTTGCAATTGCCGAGCACCAACGATCTACCTAGGGTACTTCGGTCGGCACGTCTCTTTAATGAAGCAACTTCCTTCTTGGGATCCATATAGCAGCTATCCCTCGCATGCCCGTGCCCACACTCCAAAGCAACACATGTACAATTCCAAAAGAATGCTCGGTGCTTACATGTTGCCGCTCTCCGATCCTTCCATGCCAGTGATCTCGCCCCATCGCTCGAATTCCCCCAACGAGCGCGGAGATCTCCCATGTAAGGCCCTCCATCGGGATCCGGACTTGCGAGCAACGGCGAATGATCTGCTATCTCCGATGGGCGGTGAGCTGAATCTGCAGTTGGCGGCATACGTTATAGCGGTTGGGCTCGAGGACGACGATTTGTTCCCTTTGTAGGATACGATATATTATACAATAGGTACGATTTTGCAGTGTCAGGCTTGCGGGGCCAAGAACGATGAGGAGCCTCAGACTGAAGACCAAAAGGCAAAAGGCAAACTCGATGGAGGGCGACCATAGTATGATAGGCGTTTCCCTTTCCCATTTGCCTTCCCTTGCACCTCGCATCCATCCTTTCCTGGTGCGCGCTTCGTCCGTCGCCCGGTAGCGTACGGGTGCCTGCCTCGTCCCTGCATCTCCCCACCCTCACCATCCAAATCAATCCATGGATTGATCTCATGATCACCGCAACCGTATATGTGCCCTACCCTACACACTGAATTCGCCTTGGTGGTGCACCGCATCTTCTAGCCCCTCGTCGCATCTGCATGCGTGCCTGAGTGCACCACCACCCCGATTCTCGTCCCGGTCCAGCGTGCCCATGGCCACGTTCTGTGTCAGTCCAGACGAGTTCCTGGATTCGTGCGTGGCCTGCGGTCCGCATGGCATGGGATGGTCAACGGCATGCACACCACTTTTCCCACTGCCGTGCCACCACGAACCATCCATGCAGCGATGGCATGTCAAACGGACACATTCACTCAGAAATAAGTCTCGTTTCTGAAATCCCTAGCTGCTTCCAGCCCGGATGCGAAAGGCGCCATTCGACCATGCATGCAGGCAGCGCTACACCATGCAAACACCGTACGACGCACCCGACACCGCAGCCTCCACGTGGCGAGCAAAAAACGAGTGTGGAGTCGAGCGGCAGAAGGCTGCCAGTGGACGTCGTGGGACGGTGAGATTTTGAGATGGAGAGAGAGAGAAAGCCTCGTAAGCAGCCAGCCAGCCAGCCAGCTAGACCGGAGGGACCGGAGGGACCAGGACGCAGGACGCAGGGAGAGCGGCATTAGTAGCGGCAGATGATCGGGAACGCATAGCGAAGATAGGAACTCTCACTCACCGATGATGAGGGTAGATGGGACTTCAGAGTAGCAGTGACAGATGTCGGATGCCTCACCGGGAGCTCTAGCGCGTGTCGAAGCCCCGAAGCAGCTGGAGACACTGACTGCCTTCCACTTCCCATCCCACGATAGTGACTCCATGGCCAGTGACTCCAGGCTCGACGCCCGTCTGATAGATGCAGTGCGTCAAGTGGCAAAGCGGTGCCCCGTCTGTTCTTCTTCTTCTTCCTGACCTTCACCGTCGCCATCGCCACCGCAGCAAGCGGGAGAGAAACATCGCCAATGGCAAACCAGCCATCCACATTATTCACGGACATGCAGGGGCCCGAACCCGCCGCTCATAACACAGTACACACATGGCCCATCATGCCATACCCTCATGCCCATCATACCATACCATGCCCATCATGCCATGCCAATCATACCATACGATGCCCATCCAGCAATGCTCCACCGGGACATCCACCCTCAATCGCGATAATGCAGTCCGAGAAGCCCAAGCCCACAAATCGCCTCCTCTCAGAGTCCTCTGTCCGTGGCTCCCGCTCTGCATAATCATTTTCTAGCCACTGGCTGACATTCACTCCTCCCTGCACACTGCTCACTGCTCACTCTGCACTGCCCACTACCCACTACACACCACAAACTCCAATCCTCTCCGCTCACTGCACTCCCTCCCCGCGTCTCCTCCCCTCCCCACCATCGTAGAACACATTCACGATCCCAGAGAGTCGGTTCGTTCCAGAACAGTGCACAGAAGCCGCCCGTGTCAGTGTCCCAAGCCTCGACCTCGACCTCACAAAGCCACGCCACGCGTCCCCTACGCTAGGCATTGCTAGCCCTACCCTTGCCTACCCTGCCCTATCCTCCCCTCCTCCTCAAGCCCCGATTCCGTGATCAAATCAGTCATGGTGATGGTGATGATGTTGGTGATACCGATCCAGGGACTCCGCAGCCCAAGCCCAAACCCAAACCCAAACCCGAAACCTAGGCCATGGCCGTGGACATGGACATGGACAAGCAAAGTCCAGTATACGCGAGCAAAGCACAGCATACTAGTAACATCGACATACATGGAATTTCCCACCCCATCCATACATTCAATTCTCACACCAAAACATAATTATAACCAGGGGAACACGACATAACAAGCGTCGAACAAGTTCTTTCTCATTCCCGGCATTCATCTCGTCCCAGAGTGGCCGTACTCTTCGAGCAAATCTCTACGTTACTACTCTATGCAACAAGGGAACCCAAAAGACGGTTCCGCCAGTCTCGCCTCTTCCCTCCTTCCCAGGGGAGGCGTTGTGTACCCGAACCCCAGCCCAAGAAAAGACTAGAGATGCAAGTCCGTACGCCCAGCAAAGAAACAAATAAAAAGCCCAAGAACGAGAAAGCGGGACAGGTAGACCACCACCTATCCCCTCAAAACAAGCGTATAGTTGGGTATCTCTAGGCCGAAGCATTACAAAGTGGTAGTAATCCCTTTTAATTGCGGAAAAAATGGTGGTGAAAACGATGGAGGGGAATATGGTAAATAAATAGCAATAGCCAAGCATATGCCCAAGATGCATACCAATCCCGCAAACGTGTGATCCCTACCCAGAAAAAGCGAGCGCACTGTTGATATCGACAAGAGAAACGGAAAAGTGAATACGTGGTGAAGGAATCCATCTACAAGAGGTTGTTGATGTTCATTCTTTCGTCCCGAGGGGTCACGGGCGCACTCCTAGACTGGGCAGGGGGCTTTCCCGAGAGGGGTGGCAGCGGCAACTGCCTGAAACTGGGACTGAGGAGTGCTGCTGGCGAGAGCCGCCGTGGAGGAGGGAGGGTGAGGGGCTTACGGGCGGTCTTGAGGAGAGTGGGAGTCCAAGGAGAAGCCAGGCTGCGGAGCTGTGCCGGTGCGGAAGGACGTTCTGCGGCAAGATCCGAACGATCCGTTTGGTGTATGGGTGGGAGTTGAACCGACGACCGTCTCCTCTCATGGTCGTAGGGCGCCGGGTTCTGGGAAGGCGAGAGCGCTCCACGGGGTGATCGGGTATCGGAGCCAGTGTCGGTGATGAGGGAAGGGGCGTCGGCCGACGCGATCGAGTAGCCAGGAGACGGCATAGGGGTCTCGTAGGTTCGGGACCGGGAGGCTGTGTAGGACAAGGGAGCCAGCTGGAGGGGCGGCGGTCTTGTGCCCGGGTAAGCGTCGAGTCCCTGAGGATGCGGGCGCTTCAGGGAACGAGGAGAATCCAGAGAGGGGTTCAGTGACGGACGGCGGGACTCGGGATAGACGGCGGACTCGCCATAGCTGCGGATGGGAGGGAGTGACTGCGAAGGATGAGCAGTGTGTGGGCTGTGACGAGGTGGTGCGGGGTAGGCGTGGGCAGACGGTGGCTGCTCGGGATGGCGATGGGAAGGAGGGAAGTACTGGTAGGCTAGGTGTTGTTGGTGTGGGTGCGGTGAGTGCGGTGGGTGCGACGGGGGTGAGGGCTGGATGTGTTGCTGGGCCTGGCGCTCATTATTTCGTCGGCGCCTGTGGAGACCACCGTTCCACCAGTTCTTTACAGCGTTGTCGCTGCGACCCGGTAGCCTCCGCGCAATCTCTGCCCACTTCTTGCCGATCTCGTTGACGAGGCGTACGATGATCTCGCCTTCCTCCTGGGTGATGGGGTTGTGGTTGAGGTTGGGCTTGAGGTTCTGGTGGTAGCGCTCACGGCATTGCTTCGGCGATCGAGTTTTGATCTCGTTTGCAATGCGCACCCAGTTATGGGGGCCTTTTCGCTGGACCAGATCGATGAGGATGCGGTCTTCCTGCATCGACCAGGGGCCGCGTCTCTGTTGCACCATCATAAGAAAAGAAAAGGTTGGAGTGCGGTCAGTGAAGACCGACACGTAGAGTTCTAGTTCCGGGTAGGGACTGTACAGCGGCTACCTAGGTGGGCAAGGTAGGGTGCTGAGTGGTGTTCCAAAGGATGGAGTGAGGGATTTATGGTGGAGCTGTGCGGGCTTGTGTCAGCAACGGAGAAGGCTCAGGCTGGTGGCAGTGGAGGACATGTCCTCGGGGTGAGTTGATGGGAGGTTGAGGCAAAACGAGCGAGGGGAAGGAAAGTGAAAGCGCAAAGCGGAGGCCAAACGATGGAGGTTGTGGAGAAACGAGTGAGGTGAAACTTTGAAGGTGGGAGGTGGGGAGATGAGCGGGAAAGGGAAAGGCGGGGTGTTTCTATAGGAGAGGAGAGTGGGACAGGAGGTGTAAGGCGAGGAAGGACCTACAGTAGCGTTGAGGGTGGTTGGAGAACCTGGAAGGTGCGACTGTTCCAAGGTTGAGACGGCAGGTGCGCCCACGGGCCGCAGGTGACAGACCAGTGGTGAGTCTGGGTGACGGTGGGCTTGGGTGAGACGGCGAAGAGGACGAGGAGGCCAGTGGTGAGATAGTGTTGTTGGACCTGGCGGCGGCCGCAAGATGGTGGTGCGGGATGTGCGGAGCAACAGTGAGGTGAGGTTACGCGTATATGGATAGAGGGAGAGTGTATTTTATCTAGGAGAGAGCACGTTGGAGGACTGGCCGAAGTGCGTCCGTAGGTGTACGTAGATGCCAAGAGAGGTCGTGCGAGTGGGAGGAACAGGTACTTTGTAGAGATATGTTGGGTGTTGAGTTGATGATCGGGATTACGAACGCAGGGAGCAACGGGGACGGGAGTGCAGGTCAAGATGGGGACTAATGAAGCGGTGCGATGGGCCGACTAATGTACACGGCGTCCCGCCCAAGGGTGTGCGAGACGATGGGAGAAGAGCTCATGGCGACGACACCAGCGGGACACGGTCCTTCTTTCGGCCCCTGGTCCATCGACCGACGGCAGCACTGAGCGCTGAGCACAGTGTTTCCGACTGTCCCAGGCTGGGGTGCCAGATCTCCGGAATGGGGAGCGACCCTGGAAAAGTCAGGGTGAAGATGGCGGCTGGGGTGAGGGTGAGGGAAAGGGTAGGGGGAGGGGAGAACGGAGAGGAAAAAGGGTAGGGGCCCTAGACTAATGCTAGCTTTGCCGCTAAGCCATCTCTAGCACCCCATGTCATCATCCATGGATCCATGCATCCCATGCCTCCCCGGTGATGGGCGAGAGTCGTGATCGCTACTCTGTCAGAACTGATGAGTATGGGATGATGAGGAGCAGGGGAAAAGAACGTAGAGCGCTGCCCAGACTGGGCTTTCCCCCCCTGCCCACCACGCAACACATTGTCGGTTTTTGCAGAGCTGCAGTCGTCCTTGCAAGTCCTGCAAGTCCTACTCCTGGACTCCTGGTGCCCATTTGCCAGCAAGCCACCATGCGGTGCCGGCAGCCTTGAGCCCTGGGCCGGAATCCCCTCCTCCCCCTCCCCCCCAGGGCAGCTACAGATGCAGACAGGACATATGCAAGTGGCAGAAAGGGCAGAAAGGGCTGCTGAGAGAGGCTGGATGGGGTCATGGTGCTGCGATTCCTGCGAGTGCTGCTCCCTATCAAGAAATGAATTCTACCTACTCCGTACCGTCTCCCAGTTCCAGTTCCCAGGTTCCCCTGGCTGGTTGGGCTGGCGATTCATGGCAGGCGCCGCGCCATTACCATGACCAGTATTGCGCTAGACACCAGCGCCGCTCCAAGCAAAGCAAGTTACCACAGTCCCAAGTCGTTACAGTATGTACTGTGTAGTGTCAACATGCTTGCTCAGAAAAACCCCCACTCGGTTCAAATCTCATCATGATCCCTCCCCTCCTTTCCTTGGCCCCCTGCAGCAGGTAAAGTCAAACGGAGCAAAAGAAAGATGCAACAAGAGATTATTCCAAGAAGAGGATCCCTCTCCAATCTCTCCTTCTCAGCCAGCCTCGGGAATGCCCATCATCGCACATCGCAACACATCAACTCGCCCTGCCAGGGTCCAGGGTGGGTTCCCCCTCAGCTGGGAAGCGCGAGACTTTTTTTTTTCTGGTTCTGCATGAGGCTGGAGCCTCTTCCATTTTGTGCTTCCCAGGGCTGGTTGCCGTCGTACCCAGCACCACGTTGATTGTGTCTGTGTCTGTGTTTGTCTGTGTCTGGATTCCACCACCCGCCTCCCCTTGCTTTCACCTTTTGCTTTCCCTTGCTTGACTTGAGTCCTTGACCCTGCACGACACGCCCACGAGGTCGACGACTCCAAGAATAGCAGTGTGTAGCCGTGTGCGCCCATGGCTGCGGGCTCCCACACCTCGCGACGCGTTTCTGGGTTCTGTCCGCCCTCGTTTGGCCGGTTGCACGCCCGTCGCTACCACTGATCAGTGATACTGCTGGTGGTGGTGGTGGTGTTGCACATTATTGAGAGTGTTTTGCGCTCAGCGTCAAGCGGCCGGCAGCGGGCGATCAACGGGCGTTGCGGCTTGATCACGACGGCGCACAGATGGTGATCGTCCAGGCCGTCGACAGGGGGGACACGAGGTCGGCGACCTCAAGTCTTGGACGCAGTCACACACGACGACACTGGACAGCGGACTGAACCCGCCGCGCTTGCGTTGTGCTCCTCCCTGGCGTGTGTGTACTGTGTAGATGTGTGTGTTTGTCGCAGTTCTGCGAGTGAGTCCAGCAGTGGAAGCGCGTTTGACCCTAGTGGCAGAAGCAGGAGTAGAAGCAGCAGCAGCAAATTAGTGTAAGCATCGTAAGCATATTTACCCTCTATACTGTGTATATTGTGTACTGTGTAGCCGTTAAAAGAGCCCCCTTGGCTTCGACACCGATCGTCCGGACCGTTCAGACAGCGAAGAATGCAAAAGAGGGTGGCCCGTGCTTGCAGACGACATGGACGACTCGCCCACTGTTTCGGGATAGGTCAAACGCTTGTCTCCGAGCGAACCAATCAGAGTCTGTATCCAGTCCAGCACTGCAATTGGTGCGACAGCGGCAGGGGCCGCGGGGTGCGGACGTGCCGAGGCCCTTTCCTCTTTGGGAAACGAGGGGCCACGATGCCAGATGGTAAACCCAATCTGGTCATCTCTGGCGAGGTCGCCGTCACTCGGAAGTCCTGAATTGTGCGGCGTGCTTGCTCGCTCCCTCCAAAACGTTCACAATCGTCCACCGTTTGTTTGGCGTCGGTTCACGGTTGGAGCAGAACAGTAGTCTACCCAAAAGGGTGAGAGGATACTAAACTGTACGTGATCGCTGGCCCGCCAAGCCACGCTCCTGCCATGTGAGCCCATCGATATCGCTCATCTCAACGTCGTCATGTGCATCATCACCATCGCTCGTCCTCTCTCCAGTCTCGGCGCTCTCTCGCTCGCCCAGAATCCTCAGATAGGTATGTACCTCGTCTCCGGGCACTCTATCTCAGACCGAACCAAGGGCCACGACCGTATTTTGTCCCGCAGGCCCTGAGCGCAGGCAGCAAAAATAGAAACTCCCCGTCTCACGGCAGAGCGCCGCTGGCCGTGCAAACCCTTCCCCCACGCGAGAACCTGCAGTCGTCAGAGACGCACTTTGATGCAGCACAATTCAGGCAAAATGCAAACCCGGTCGCGGAACAATATCTCGGTGATGCTATCGCCAGCTGGTTCCTCGTCTCTGAAGGGGGGAAGGGGGTGTGGCGCAAGATCTGGGGTTCGAATCCGACCCGACGGCGCTCTCGCCTGTCTTGCCCGCTTCCAGACAATCGACGGGCCCCAGCTCCACCCCAGCGGACCCAGCCGACCGGGGCAAAGCGTTGGGCCAAGCGAGGAACGGCTCGCGGCCCCTGGCGACGCCGCGACGCCAGCCAACGCCAGCCAACGCCAACCTGAACCACGCCAGCAACACCCTCACGACGCACCACGCACGCGCGCGCCCCCCGAGTCAGCGCCCTCTTCTCCTCGCCTCTCCTCGCCTCTCCTCGCCTCTCTCTCTCTTCTGGGAAGTCCCTCTGCTCGAATTCGGCGCCGCCTGCAGCATCGCACCATGCCCACGCCCGCCTCACGACTCGTCGCCCAAATTTCCCACACCAGCTGCCGACCGCCCACCCAGTGCCACCCCAACGGCCGCCATCCCCGATTCCCTCTTCGGGCCCGGACAAACGTTGGCCTGGCCCGCCTGGCCTGGCTCACGCCTCAGGACCCTCAGGACCCTTCACGTCCACGATGATTACAATTCGACTCCATCTGCCGCTCGTAGCGCTGTCGTCGAATCAGCACCAGCCCCTCCCAAGTCTGTGCTGCCCGGCACCTGCGCAGGGAACTTCGCAATAGCTGCTCGGAACGGCTTAGCCTCCCGTGACCTGCGCTCCCACTCACCGGCCGCTCCGTCCTCCTGTTCGTGAATCGTGATCCATCCACCCTCCGTCTCCCAGAGTCATCAACCACCCCAACAACAAGTCCTTCCTCGGACGTTTGCACTTCGCTCTCGCGTGTTTCCACCAACCGCGGCTGCAATCCACTAATAATAATGTCAGCGGCTGACCGCGTGGGCGAGTGGGGAATGACCCTCTCTGGCGTAACCCGACGGCCACAAGAGCCACACAGCGTCATGTATCGCGGCGACACAACACCCACTACTGTGTAGTCATCATCATCGTCAAACTGGTGTTGCGCGACTCCAACTCCTGGTGCGTGTTCCTCTGCCTGGACTGCGTGCCAGTGGGTGCCATCTGTCAGCCGCAGCCTGGGGAGTGGTTTCCCCTCCTCTGGGACAAACGGCGTTCCAGCGATCCAAATTGTGGCTCATGCTGTGGCCATCCTCATGTCTGAGAGCAATAATAATGGTAGCCACCCCCCGGAACAATGGTTTGGCAATTGACCACGGGCAAGTCATTATGCCTGAGGGTACCCCAACACCCAATCACCACTTCACCCGATCCCTTCGTTCTCGTCATCCATTCTACCTTGATTACCCAGGTACTCCGTAGTCGACTCGTCAGCCTCCCCTTGTGCAGGTTGGTCTCAGGTGCTCGGACAGGCTTGCAGAGGGACTGGCTCCAGCGCACAACATGGAAGCCGGCCAGAACCTCGGGTCTCGCTCTTGCTTCTTCGACGATGCTCCGTGATACCGTCCATGGCCCGGATCATGGACATGGACAACCAGCCAGTTCCTTGCTCCTTTATTTCTTTGATCCCTTGCCCCGACCGCCCTGCTCATCTCTCGAAATAGATGCGGCTCAAGTCCGATATATTGGCAGCCGGGCGTCCGACCAGCCGTGATGGGAATTCTGGTTTGGGGGAGATTGGTGGACTGGAACTGGTTTCTCCTGTACCATGCCAAGATGATGACTAATGACATTCTCGCTTCTGGTTGGTCCATTACCTGGACCACCAGGGCAAAACAAGCAGGTCGTCTCCAAAACGACCGTTATTCCCAGAGACCTGGGTCTTGTTGCCGGACTTCTGAGCTCCACTTCCAGCTTCTTTCTGCCGTTTTCCTTCAGTGGTGCCCTCCAAACCTTCTTGAGCCACCCTCCGAAGAAGCAACTCGACGACTTTCTAGGGCTACATGCACCGTGGCTCCCCAAGAGCAGGGTAACGAGGATAGCCGGTCGCATGCCAGCCGTGACCCATCCCCATCTCCCTGACCACGTTGGTGCAACGAAACCGTCTCGAGGTCGGCGACGTTGAAGCGCTCGAGTTGTCAGGTACCAAGGCACGAGACGGTGCTGCCATGGCTCCGTGATACCGAACCCGAACACGGCCGTGGCCGTTGTTGGCCTGTTCAGTGTTCTTATCACGAGTTGACCATGAATAATTCAATCCACCATCGATGACGAGGGTGAGCGAGCAGGATTCGATAGACTTGCTGCCTTGCAAGTTGCATCTCCCCATGGTTCCATCCAGCCCCATCTTGCCAATAAGTTAGCCTTAGTATTTCTTTCCGCCCAGCCGTGTTGTCGACCGTTGCAAGCCAAAAAAGAAAAAGAAAGACAAAAAACCGAATGGATGTTGGGAGTCTGGAGGGGGGCGTGCAGGGGTGCCCCAGACGGTTGATCCACGATAGATCAAGATTAACGAGCGAGAGTACAGAATCTTAATCCGATCTGCGCAAAGCAAAAGCACCAATAACACGGGTCCAATGACATGTCCATGTCCATGTCCGGTTTCCACACGACTCCCTTCAAAGTTCACACCGCCGCCTCCCGCCCCTCTTCTCACTATTAGGTTGACGCTGCGCGCGATGGACTGATGGACTGCATGTCTGCCCCTTTCTTGTCTTGTCTTGGCCGTCTACTGCCATCTACGCACAGGGGGCTCTGCGCCGACTCTTGTTCGGAAATCGGACTTTCCGGCCATGTCTAGGCGATCTTCTTGTTCAACGCTAGAGACTACTGGATCGTTGTGCCTGTTCTAATCAAGGCTGGCACAGAAGAGACAGAGGGAAACGCAACCTTCGGGAAGGCTGCGACGCGGTTTTTCGGCTCACGTTTTACGGTTTTGAGCTGGCGGTTTCAACTCTTGCTCCTCTCAGGGCCCAAAAGGATACGGAACATCGATTATCGATGCTGCTTGGGCTCTCTTTTCTTCTTCCCACTGTTTCGAATCCTGTTTGCTGGGCCGCAGCAAGATGCAGCACGGCGGCCGTTTGATCGGGAGGGGGCCGAATCGGGTGCGTGAGCCCCACACCACAACGCCGTGCCGCTCCTACATACTTTACCTACGCTCAAACATACAGCACTACTCTACTCTCTGTGCTGTGTACACAAGATAACCCCTCTTCATCCATGCATGTTCTGTCTTGAAGCAGCCAGCCGACCGAGTCATCTTGCCGCACCATAGGATCGCGCGCGTCACACGTGTTTTTGTTTCTTGATCTCCGGAGTAGTTGAGGCAAGTCCAGCGTCTCGACGGTGGCTTTTGGTGCCTGCAGCACTGCACACTGCACTGGACTTCATCCAGCATTGTGATCGCCCCATTGCGTCTTACCGGTTCCCGATTAGGCAAGCGCTGCTCACTGACCGTTCCTCTGTCTGGGCTTGGCGCTTTTCCTCAGCCTGGTCAGTAAGTTCCCTTTTGGTGGCGCTGACGGACGACGATGGGGATGGGCGCTAATGCCAAGGAAACCCACGTCGACGACCAACCTCGCCGAAGTCACCACATTAGCTTCAATCAAAAGACGAATTGAGTCAAGGTACGCGATGAGCATTATTGGATGCCAGCTCGATGTTTTCATCTTCGCCAGCAACACTCGTTGCACATCGTCGCATCCCTCGCTCTGGAGCCTGCCCGAACCTGCCGTCATCTCGAGCATCCATCACCTTGAGCCAGCTACTCCTGGTCTTGATAACACAAGTCCGTACGAAACTCGGGTCTTGGGATGCATCGAATATCGTCAAAGACGTTGATCTTCGCTACTTTGGACATCAATCCAGACGACCAGCCCGCTCATGCTAATCCTCCACGATGCGGGTTCCACCCTCCCATCGTCCCACCGCCGGCCGTCCTGACTAGTACTGGAGACTAGAGTATATCCACACGTCATGATCCGATATACACACAAGCCATGCCGCGGAAGAGCTTCCTTCCGACGGTTGACGGTTTGCAGATGACTCCAAATCGGCTATGTACTTCCATCTCCACGCTGAATTGCTGGTTGAAATGTGTTGAACCTGCTTTCGTCATCACTGTCGATCCAGCCCGCTCACTGTGATGCAACGTCTACCGCAACCCCTAGGCTGTATCAATCCACAACCTCCAAGCAAACACGGCTAACATCGAGACCTGTCAGGCAACTCTCCAGTTGCTTGCTGCAACATTCTACCATTCCTTTCACAACCCCCCTGGCTCCTAGCCATACGGCGAATCGCCCCGTTACGAGGACGGACGACAGCCTTCTCAACTTGAACGGATCATCATCCTGGCCATGCAGGTGCCTCGAAACGGGCACGACAGGCTGACGGAGTGGTGTGCGCTGGCAAGTCCCCATTGAGGGAGCAGTAAGCGACGATCCGGTTCAGGGCCAGCCAGCCGTTGAGAGAGGAGATCATCCGTCGTTTTCCCAGCGCCCAACGCCCTCGTTCGTCTCCTCTTTTCATCAGTGATGATCTCGTGTCTGTCGTCTGTTGAGTCGACGGACGCTGTTTATTGGTTCGATGCGCTGAGGGCTTCCTTGTTTGGGCTGCAAGCCACAGACTGACGCGGATGAGGTGATTTGTCTCGCTCGTCGAATGCTCCAGGCCCTCTGGATACCTTATGGTATCTGGCTGGATAGGAAACGGGTGATGGATCCGAGGGCCTACACGACTCCCAGCGGGCGCCTTGTTTTTTTGGGGGGCGCAACTTGGAGATCTCCAGGTCTGTTGTTGCGTGCGAGTTCTATCTAGCGAGGAAGTGAACTTCCTTTGCCATCTTTCAAGCACCACGGGTTCTGGCTCTTGCTCAAGCTACCGTATCCGATCTTCACGGTTTGTATGGCATGGTCAGAGGTCATTTCACGCCAACATAGCCAAGTGGCGAGCGTAAATGCTACAGGGTGACAGGAAACATTTGCGCAATATGTCGGTCTCTCTGCACTTGAAGTTTGCTCCAGTCTATGGATAGAATAGACTGCACTAAGCCCTCTTCAATCCATCCCTTTTTGGATTCATCTCCACCCTCCTTTCCTCGATGGCCCACGAGGCCATGTCCCTCAACCCCCCCTCAAACTGCAAAACCCCCAACTCCACTACACAGACTTCGCTGACCATAATAGATCCTTCACAAGCCCTTCGAGCTCCCATCTGACCGGTTCACCGATGCTGAGATTCCACCAGGGCCCCCTTTGCCAACTCGAACTCCGTCGTCGAAACGCATCTAGGGCGTGTTATTTTTGTCCACGACATGATCTATCGAGGGAACTCCCTGTCAACGTTCCTGGCGCGGTTTCGCCTCAAGGTTCACACTGTGTAACAACCTTGTCACAGAGCTCTCGCGAGTCTGGGATGGTCGGAATCAAACCCCACCTCTGTCGGTCCATGTGAAGACTGAGGTCGGTACTAGAACAGCTGGTTAGCAAGGACCCTAGAGTCATGTACGTCTCTACGGTACCTGGCTCGGGGCCTCAATGCTCAGGCCAACCGTTTCCAAGGTCCATGCAACCGCTGCCTCAACGTCAAAAATAGCGCCTTGATGGTGGTGAGGGTGAGGCATCAGGCCTGAATGCCCTCCATGTCCATAGGAAACCGAGGCCTTGCCCTTAGAACCAAGCAATGGACTCCCGCTCCGGACCAACCGTTCTCTGCTTGTCCTTCGGCCGCTGTACACGGCCATTACTATTTACAGACTGCGGGTTCCAGTTCCACTCCATGGCCCCCCCATGGCGACAGGAAATTACGGCCCAGCTGGGAAAACGTTGACAGTTGTTGAGAGAGACGACCCTGGGGAGCTGGATGTTTGGATGACTGAAGGGGAGGGGGAATTCCCAGAGTGGAAGTGTGTCATTTCCGTAATTCATGCGAGCATTTGACGTTGTTTCTACATTCGGTTCGTCGTCGCCCCCTCGAAACAAAGTACGCGAACAGGACCCCTGGCTGGTTCGCTAGGTACGGCTACAGCTACATACCCCCGCCGTCAGACGTTACGAGACAACGACTGGCGCGGTTCATGGTCATTATTTGCTTGTACCTTGTCACACTCTAACATTTGGAAGTGTGTTTCGCGTAGATTTTTCCAATCAGGCCGTCGGACCTATAGGCGCGTCGGAAGATGCAAGTTAGGGAGGTCCCCGCTAATTTGTCAGAGTGCTACAACCCAATTGCCCATCCGAGCGACAAAAAGTCAGCGAGGTCATGCTTGAATACGAAGAGACTGCGAGCGAGCGACCCGAATCTTGAGATGGGGATGCTGCGTAGCTGCTCCGTATCACATCAGGCTGCGCGCTTCTGGATCTGGGGCATGGAGAGCGTGTTTCGGATTGCGCTGCCGACGTCTGCTCACTTGATGCTGATTCCTCAACAGCCTTCGCCTTGTCTTGTCTTGTCTTGTCTACATACACAATCGGCTCGCCGTCAGCTGCAAGGCCCATCACTCACCTCTCCAGCAAAACATCCGTCAGCCGCTCGTCCCCTGTACATGTCCGCATCAGCGAACTGCAGTCTGCATCCAACCAGCAACATCGTCTCCCGAGCCTCAGGATTCAGACAGTCGGAGCAGGAGCAGCTTACCCTGATGCTGGGCCTGCACCTGCACCTGCACCTGCGTCTGCGTGGTCCCTGAACCGCCCGGCCCTCCCCATCAATCGCATGCAGCCAACCACGAGCCTCACCGTCTAAGCTTTTCTCTTTTCGCGCGACATAGATGCACGGATACGGGTGGCCAGGCTGGAGTGTCGAGGTTGTGTAACGTCCACGTCCACGTCCACGCCACGCGCGGGTCTGACATCGTTACGTACTGGTTGAGGGTTTATCTGGGCCTATCTATCTAGCCGGTGCGGCGAGGTGGACATGTTACTGATACTGGGGAGGTTACGTACGGTGTACTGGTGCTGTTTAGAGAGCCTCTGTGGGAGAGGAAAAGGTAGTGCAGATGTACTTCGTGTCCTGCTGTAGTCGCAGCCCACCCATGAGCATCGGACCTTTTTTACCTTTTTTTTTAATTCTAGAACTAGTTTACACATCCACCCAGACCGGCGCGGAATCGGTTGCACGCGGGAACATACACCATAGGGCGGCGGCGCTGAATTGATGGCAGTGGGGGGCTGGTGGGGTGGGGTTCGAAGTACATATCTACCGTACCTATCTGTCTGTCTGTCTACCTACAGTGCATGTGAATCTAAATATAGGACCGACCTGCAGAGCGTGGACGGGTTTCCCGAGTGTAAGACGGAAAACGGATAGAGTGTTGTACCTTGCACTAGCTAACCAGACACGAGGCGCCAGGCACGAGGTGCACGTGGGTATGCGAGGAGGTGAGGGGTGAATGAGGTGAGGTGAGGTAAGCGTGTACACAGTACAGTACCTACGCGTTCGCTTTGGGCGAGCAGATGGTGGTGATGTTGAGGGCGGATTCCGGAATCGGAATCGGAATCGGAATCTCTGGTGGGATCGAGATTCTATCTTCGGTGTAGAGTTGTCGGGCATATGGATACGATCGGACTTTGGGGGTGGGAATGGACGAATGAGGTAGGCATACTAGCCCTCGGGCTGCCCTGGGAGGGACCGACTTACGGACCAACCGGTCCACCAGCGGTTTGCCTCGCGGCAGTTGTGGAGGTGGGAGGAATGTGTAGAGAACCAACGGTGTCATCGCATTCACAGCAACATAGCAACAGCGAATAACAAAGCCGGAATCCGCAAGAACATTTCGTACAGCACTCCTTCTCTTCAAAGCCCACAGGTAGGTTGGCCCATCCATCCATTTTACGAATCCCCTTATATGTCCTCTCTGGCGCGTTCGTCGCCTCTCACCCTATCAAGCTTCCAAGACCAGGATAAGATCCTGGGACTCAGCTGTCTACGTTCCCCCTCAATTGTTTCCCTTAGCATGGCCCACTACCACTCAAGTTTTTAACCCTGGAACTTTGGAGATATTGGGTCGATTAATAATAATTGTTTCCTTTGTCCCTGCCGGTCCGGTGTGCGGCCATACTATGGCGTTTGCGATTGCGTGTGCCAGCCTACAGCTGGCGGTACTGCGTGCCTTGGACGGTGGACAGTGGACGCTGTTCAGCTGTCAATGTCCCTTGGTCCAGCTATCGCTCTTGATGGAGTGGTTGGATTAATAATTACTTTTTTGCTTGCCCCCCGTTTGAGCCCGTGGTTTGCCTTTGCAATTGTCGTGTGCCGGGCTGCTGGTGCTTGCCGGCCCTCAGGGGGAACACTGCTCAGCTGTCAACGTCTCTTCATCCAGCTCCCTTCACACTGTCTCCCAGAAATACTCCCCAAAACCATGGTTCGGATTTGTACCGTAGTTGCCGTACCTGCCGTGCCTACCCTACTTGCAGATGAACAGGGCTACTGGTGGCTCACACACTTAGCCAGCTACAGAAACAAGCTGAAGCGAATGAACCCAGTGCTTAGGGAGAGCTGGACATGGAGTTTTTCTCCCCGAAAATGAGGTTGAGGGCAGGGTGAGGCAGGAGATCGGCGAACACTATCTAGGTATTCAGCCCTCAAGATCCCTTTCATCCAAGTTGCCAACCCTCTCCCACACTATTCCCAGGAAAGGGTCTCGCGGTGGGACTTCTGATGCTCTCTGAATGGATCGAATTCCCACTTTACTCGCCATACTTGCCGTACTCCGTGCCTATTTGCAGATGAACGATGCTACTGGTAGTTCACACATTTCGACCGACGCACGAGCAAGCTGGCGAAGACAAAGCCGATGTTTGTGGAGAGCTGGACTTTCGACCTTGCTCCCCCAACAGGGAGGTTGAATGCAGGTGAGGTAGAAGATCGGCGGTTCCATCGCCGCTGCCAGCGGTAGACATAGCCGTTCAGTGCGTCGGCAGGTCGGTCGACGGCAGACGGCATTCAAGTCCACCCTTTCACCCCCTTTTCCTTGCAGCCTTCCTTCTTTCCTCCGTCCCGTCTGGACGGGCCCCGTTTGTGCTGTGATTCGACGTGGCCACCGTGCGGGACGACGTGTTTGGACGGGAAACGGCAGGCTGGTTGGGCTGGTTCGGATGGATCCAGGCTCGTTGCGCTGGGTTTGGATGCGATACCGATAGCGCCGACATATGCATGGGGGCACTCAAATCGGCGAGGTGGATAGATGGCTGCATTGGGCGGGCGCGCGAGTGAGGGACGGGGCGACAGTGTAGTGTACGTCTTTCCGGGGGCGAGCGCCTGGGGTCAAGGGCATCGAGGACAGGACGGAGTCAGGGGTATGGAAGTCGCAGTAGAAATCGGGCTTGAAAATGGTGAGCTGGATGGGCGCATGGTGGGGAGAAAGCGGAAGGAAGGTGCGTGGTTGGTGGCGAGGATGGGATCAGTGAAGCGGAATGGCGGGTAGTGTGTTGGGAAGGGCCGGGGAGGTGAGTGGCGAGGCTGAGGACCGGTCCAAGTGATTCTCGCGCATGCAGATGGCGCTTCCATGGGCTGGTGGGTTAGCAAGAGGCTGCTGTTTGGAACAAGACTGTGGAATGGGCAGTTGACTCCAGGGTCACAGTGCGAGTGGTAGACTGACCCCTAGGTACACTGCACATCGAGGTAGATGGGCTACGTGTCTTTGTTTGGCGTCCGGGTGACTAGTGGGCAGGAGACGGTGTGCTGAGCTGTACGGTGGAGTTTCTTGCTGTAAAGGGCTGGTCGATGTCGTTCACTCTATATGCTCACGTAGAAGAATGTCAACCGTTCGGCCACCCTATTTCTATACACGTCCACGGGTTTATGGAGCGAGTCCCGTGAGGATAATTATTTAGCTCCACGGTTCGTTGGCCGCCTTTGTATGGTAGATGAACATTGCCTTCATCGCGTTGCGCCTATACGCCGTTAAGCCACGGTAGCAGCGTTTTACCTCATGGATAGAGGGTCTCTTAAATGAAATCGTGAGTATCCCCTTCCAGTGTGGAGGACTGAATCATTGACCATTGCTAGTGCAGAATCTCTCGGTTGAGTGACTTACAAAGAGCCGCCTTTCACCAGCGCCCACTCTCGCTTTTTTCGCCACTCACTGCGCGCCTTCCCAAACAGGCCTTTCCTCACCCTCACCGAACTTTCAAATATAAACACCAAACAAGACACAATCTTCCATCACACCCATCCAAAAAAACGTGCAAACGGTCTAGCTAGTCAAGGGTCCTGCGTCGGGATTAAAAGATGCGCTTCCTGGATCTAGCTTCACCCTGAGTGCGGTTGAGGAGGGATGGGATATTTTTGCTGGGTTCGATTCTCGGTCGTGGAAATGATTTTATGCACTTTTGCGAATCTTTCCAGTCTTTGGTAGATTCGTGGGCTTGCAAAGAAGTGGGTGTTCGATGATGCTAGATAAGATCGGTCACTACGGTGCTTGTTAGAGTCATGGAGATATATATAATTGAAGATTGCATAAAAAATAGGTAAATGGGAAAGGCGATAAAGAACGACAGTGCAAAACAACAGATGTCCATTTTGTACCTCTATGTTCTAGGGAGATTTCTGATTACCCACCCGCTACCGCCAGCCACCGCTCTGTGTCTATGTCGACTCCGCATCCGAAGCGACAGTGAGAGTATTGTACACACAGGTTTCCAGAACTCCCTGCGTTGCTTTCCCCTGCGTTTGCAGCATAATTAGCTTCTAAGGGCGGCTGAGGGGCTGCGAATTTAGAGCCTAGAAACCCGTGGCTCTATATATTCATACCTCTGCCTTTTATTCGACTGCTTTGCGGCGGCGAACTTTGAATACTCTCTGTACAGTGTCGATTTCTCTCGCATACAGCCTGTAGTAACAGTAACACATTAATAGAGAAAATTATATAAGGTAAATGCCCCTCTTAAAACCTAACATTGCCTTTAGATTGTTAGTCTTCCGCGTACAAGAAAAGTAGGTAAAACCTTGCAGTGGTCGAGTCCCTTGTAGATCAATCCTAGCAATCCTCTTCATGCTATTAGACCCCTATTGTTTCTTGGGATAATATAATACAGGCTCGACTTACTCGCAGCATTCTTAATTGCCGTACCGGTTTATTGCACTCCATGTTCCTACGTCGATGTTCCATCCGTAGTGTAACTCTCTTTGTCCTAATTGACAAACTGGCTGAGGTGGGCGCTTCCATCAACCAAATCTTGACACGGACATTACGGCACAAACCGGGATGTCTATCAGGGTTCATTAGCCGAATTAGAGATTACTCGTAGCGAAAAAAGGAGAAGAAGAACAGAGGGCGATAGACGTAGAGACCGAAGTCGTGAAAAAGCAATACCCGTCCTTTCCTTTCAAACAGCCCAGCGTATAACTCGCACCCCAAACGCCCTCTCCGAAGTTTTCTCCCTCCGGCGAAGGAGAAACAAAAAGAATACTAGATAAGATTATCCCACAACCATAAGGAGTGCCTCTCTTCCATCACTACTCCCCATATCACCAGCCACTCTCCACTACGTATAAATCGACTCCGTCCAAGCATTAAACTGCAGATTCAGCCCCTTCTCCGCCATCGACTCCTTCTCCAAAAACTTCAGCGGCATCCAGACCAGATGCCCCTTGACGCGATCCAGCTGCCTCCTCACCTCATCGACGGGCATATCCTTGGCGTACAAATGCCCCTGCTTATGCTCCTTATCCGTCTTAGGGTTCGGCGTGAACGAGTCGTAGTCCTCGAACGTGAGGATGTCGTCGTCCGGATCGGCGTGGAATAGCTCGCGAAAGACGGACGTGTTGGTGGTGGCTTTCGACGTCCAGTCGTGCCACAGGTCGTCGGATAGCGGGTCCTTGACGAAGTCCATTTGGGGCCCTTCCATCACGTCGTTCGGGCTGTTGCCGGGTGGTTGCGCGTTGGGGTCATCGCTGGCGTCTAGGGCCTGAGGGGGCAGGAGGCCTAAATGCTCGCGCCAGAGCATGGTGCGCAGGGTGTGTGCGTGGCGGCCTGCTTGGTAGGGTTTCCCCTCCATGAGTGTTTCGATTTTGTCCGTGTCGTCCATTACGATGGCGAGTTCCGAGTCGTGGTAGCCCAGTTGGGAGCGATCGTTGATGTTTGCGCTGCCGCAAATCACGTACTTGTCGTCGATGATGCAGACTTTGGCGTGGATGTAGAGTTCCTCCTGGAAAAAGTGCTCTTTCTCTTCGTCTGGGTGGGCGTCCCATTTCTCGTTGCTCGGTGTCTTGTCTGTGAGCATGGCGTCGTCGGCGATGGAGTCCGGGTCGATGAGACCGCCTTGGTCGCCTTTACCGACGGATTCTGCATCGAAGGTGAAGAACTGCCTTCTCATTTCCGCGGCTCTGTTCTTCTCCCTCTCGCCGTCGTCCGTGGGTGCGATAAGCTCATCCTCTTCGACACTCTGCAGATCTTCGTATTTCATGCCGGAGTTCTTCTCCTGCTCCCTCAGCTGTCGATTTGCGTTGATCCGGTCGTAGGAACGCAGGTTGAAGAAGTGGATGTATTTGCGCGGATCAATGTCTTGGGCGTCTAGTCTTCCAAAAATGCTATGCTCGCCCCTGCAGATGGTTTTGTACTGGTAGTCCATGATGGCTCTGGTCCCGAGTGCTGCATCTTCCCGCAAATCACCCGCAAAGCCGGGGATGGCTGGGATGAGGACGATAACTCTGAATTTTCTCTGCTCCTTGTGGGCCCGCACGATGGCATCGACAATGGCCTCACCGATGCGGTTGTGGATGGGATCTTGGTGTTCGCCGGTTGCTGCAAAGGTCAACTCCGTCATTCAGCCCTTCAATGCAGAACTTACCTGAGATGAAGAACTGGTTCTCGATATATACGAAATGCTGGGCATTCCGTATCAACTCACAATAAGCACTCTGGATACTCGTCTCCTCCGGCTTAAGCCCACTGCTCCAATCCGCACTGCTCCGCACAATCTGCGCATGCACAGTACCCCGGTTGTCGAGATTCTTCGTACTCAGCTTACTCAGGGGATGATGGACGTAGCCGCCAACAGGAAACTTTGGCCTCTGGACACCCACGAGATCTTCATCTACACCTTCGCGGCCCTCGAGCGTTAGCCATTCGTACCGCCCATCGCGCTTGTACTTGTCGCGTTTGCAGAAGTTCCACCGCAGGACGAAATGCTCGGCAATGTCATATACACAGGGGCCGATGACACCCATTGCTACGTCGTGCCACGGCATCCGGCCATACTCGACCTTGCTCAACTGATTACGTTTCCAGTCCTGGACATTCTGGAAATCCAAGATGCGGTTGTTGTTGAAGTCCTGGCCGGGGAAGATTTCATTTTGTACGCCTGATGGATGTACATCTGCGCATGGGTGTTGCTTCAAGTCTGTCATAGGGTTAGAAGAGTAGTGGTTAACCGGAAAAGCTCACTGACCCCAACGTCCGTAGCAGAGGTCGAGACCGCCAATGAATGCGAGCTCGTAGTCAATGACGATGAACTTCTCATGATGGGCCTGAATATTTTTAGCAAAAGTTTGGAATCTCAATCAAGGCACCAAGTACCCAGTAGAATGTCATATCAGCCATATTCTCGAAGACATTGTGGTCAGGATGTCTCATGAGCCTGATATTCCCATGGCCCTTCTGACCTTCTTTGATAAGGTCATGCATCATGACACGTTTAGTGTGTTCGCTATTGCATGTAAGCGCCGCCGCGACCTAAGATTTGGTCAGTAAAGATCAACAATGGCTGATGCACGGCATCACTAACCTCTTTGTATACAATGATGTAGATTTTGACACCCTGTTCAGCCTTCCTTTTGAGAATCGCATCTAATCTCCACTCTTGGTTGTAAAAGGGAGGTCTTCGGAGATACTAATTCCGTTAATATGTCATCGCGTCATGGCGAATGCTACCCACCAGCTCAGGGGACAACCACCAATCCTCAATATAAATCGTCTCCTTGGCCCTCTCCAACGCCACGGAAACAGCCTAGTTCTATGTCAACACGGTCTCTCTCCGCTCACGGTCTTAGAATCCTGTCTTACCCAAAAGTAATCCCTCCCATCCACATACCACTTGATTAGATTCCCGTCCCTCTCCGGCGCAAAACTGCGGAACCGATGGCCCTCGGCAATCTTCTTTCTTTTCTCATCCGTAATCTTCTCGTGCTCCTCATCATGGCGATGATTCGGGTGGAAAAGGTTCGTGAACTTGCCGATCTTGTGCTTTGTGTGGACTATCTTGGCTTTGAGGCTGTGCCCGTCTTCTGGGTGCGGATGTGTCTGGTTGTCTGGCTCAGTGTGGTGCAGTTCATGGAGCTTTTCGCGTAAGTGGGGGAATGGGTGTGCAAGCTTGTCTTTGAGTCCATGGTGGTGATGCGTCGCTGCATTCTCTCCAGGAGCGTCGGCCATGTTGAGCCGTAGACTTAGTTACGGATTGACTTGCTGGATATACAGTTAGGAGAGCTGTGGCTGTGTCTAGAAGATTGTCTCCGCGGAGTCGATGGGTTTAAAGGTCACAGAACCAGACGAATGACGCTCTTAATGGCCGAATTTTCTGTGGCTTTCAAACCGGTATTAATATCGTGATACTTGGCGGGGTGTTTGCTGCATCGGGACGCGTGGGCCCACCCGAGGACTGACGTATGCCAAGCCGGGCGTGATCCGGGGCTAGCTTGTTGCGGGGGAAGCTTTTGTGCTGGGGTTGGTGCTGAACTGGTCTTCTCCTTCAAACGTGGAAAGTCTCGGATGGATTAATGATTGCAAGGTGAATAATGTGACGAGTACGGTAGTTGAGAGGAATTCTACGTGCCAAACGTGTTGTAACGCCGAGAAGTGGAAGCCTCGGGACGCCGCCGCGAAGCAAGAGGTTCCCATTCAGATACTTCACCAGAGTCAGAGTTCAAAATCAGTCAAGCTTCAGCTAAGGAGGTGATCACATGCAGGGCATTGCCAGGGCGTTTTGCCGAAACCCCGGAAGCCGTTAACGAGCGAGGGCATCTAGGCTCTGGCAATACATAATAGTCTGCAGTGAGCGATGATCACGTGGATTGAATATACTTGCGAAGTATGAGGACAGGACGGGCCGCTGACAAAAACACTATACTTTGCTCTTAGTTATAGAATTATCATTCTTAAAGAAAACAAGTGTTTTTGTTGGAGCCTTCGGAGAGTCTCCTGGTGGTTAATATACACCATACCTAAATCAGCCTAGCGCATGTCCCGAAGCATTTACCTTCTACATCGATATCCTTCCTCCCTCCCGTTTCCCACTTCCCCCACACCCATAAAATGCCCAAACGCGTTCTCGCGACGCGTCATAAAGCCGGCGGGCCCTCCAAAAAGCCCAGAACCCAGAACCCAGGTGATATTCAATTAGCAGATGGCCTCATCCTAGAACCCGCGTCTGGAGATTCTACAGCTATTCCCCCCTTGAGGAAGCACGCGCCATCCTACCACTGGCCTCTTCTGTTGAGAGAAAAAGAGATATGCGATGAGTTTTTGGAATGGTTCGATGGGGTAAAGGAGGAGAGGGGCATGCCGTGGCGGAAGGAGTGGGTGGATTTTACCACTCCCTCTACGACCACTACATCCAAACTCAAACCGGAAGGCCCTGGAATGTGCGATATTTCTACGGAGAACGGCCCAAATCATGTTCAGGGCGAAGAGCTCAGTACGCGCGCCTACGCGGTGTGGATCTCGGAGACCATGCTCCAACAAACGCGCGTCGCGACGGTGATACCGTACTTTGAATCGTGGATGGCGAAGTGGCCCACGGTGTTTGATCTGGCCGCTGCGAAGGAAGAGGAGGTTCTTAGTGTGTGGAAGGGGTTGGGATACTATGGGCGAGCGAGGAGGTTGCTGGAGGCTGCAAGGGGGATGGTGGCAGAGTGGGAAGAGAGGAAGAAGGCGAAAGGTGGGAAAGGAAGCAGAAGAAGGAATGCAAAAGAAGATGAAGAGGATGTGGACGGCGATGATGTTTCGGATGGCCCAATCCCTTCCACAGCCGAAGCCCTGATGAAGTTCCCCGGCATAGGTCGCTACACTGCGGGCGCAATATCCAGCATCGCCTTTGGTTACCCCGAGCCCGTCGTTGATGGCAACGTGGTTCGTGTGCTGAGCCGGCAGATGGGATTGTATGTCGACGGGAAAGACAAGAAGTCAACGGACCTCATTTGGGAAGCAGCGGAACGACTCATTCAGCGTGTTGCTGGCGGGACCAGGACGAGAAGTGCAGTACCTGGGTTATGGAATCAGGCCATCATGGAGCTGGGAGCGACAGTGTGTACGCCGCGAGCGCCGAAGTGCGAGACGTGTCCTGTGAGGAAGACGTGTAGAGCCTACATGGAGGGAGAAGCGTTGGCTGAGGGGAAGACTGCGCCAGAAGTGAGTGTGTCAGACGAAGAGGATAGCTGCGGGATGTGCGAAGTCTTGGACATGGAGGACTTGTTCCTTGGATCGGACGCCGCGGACGAAGAATCGAAGATAAACAACAAACCCACGAAGAAGCGTAAACTTGAGGCCAAAAACACGGCGACGATATCGAGCTACTTCACACCTATCTCGTCGACCGGCAAGAGTAAGAAGAATGATGCATCCGCGTCACTAACGACTGATGATCCGGGGGAGGAAAACATTACCCAAGATGGAAAAACCGTCCTGGAGGCGAGAAAGAAGCGCAAGGTCCTAGGTATATCCGACACGGCGAAGCTGAAACGCATAACTACGTATTGCTCGCTATTCCCAAAGAAGACGATCAAGGCCAAGGTTCCGGAGGAGGCGTGCTTGGTATGTATGGTGGAGTTGTGCCTGCCGGGTAACAGAAGCAAGTGGTTGATAGAGCAGAGGCCAGCGAAAGGTGAGTTCAGAGTTGTTTATCTCTTGGGTTCTACGAGATGGGTATCTGCGACTCGGTAATACCTACACGTGGGAGAAAGCGTTACTGGGCGGCTCCTCAACCGAATCTCAAGCCTTGTAGGCGTCCAATCTAGCTAACCCATGTTCCATCAGGCTTGCTCGCGTCGCTATGGCAGTTCCCTCAACTCATGCTCCCATCATCCGATCAGAATGCTGGAACACACCACAAATTGACTGCCCTCGACTTCATATCGAAGCTTGAAACAAGCAGTGCCGCTTCATCTCCTAGCATCGACATGACAAGAGCAAAACACGTCACGGCGCTTGGATCGCTAGTGCACGTGTTCAGCCACCTCCGATTGACGATGCATGTGCATCGATTCGCGTTGTCTCTAGACGCGGTTTCGGATGAGGAATTCACGTTTCCAGGCCCGCCGAACCGGAAATGGGTCGATACCGAGGACATGGCTGGGGAGACGCTGTCGACTGGTATGCGCAAGTGCTGGGAGCGGGTATGGAGTAGTAAGTAGTAGTAAGGGATTGTCATGAGACAAGAGATAGGGAAATAGAGGATAGGATTAGGGCCGACTAGGAACCGAAGGGAACGAGGGTAGGGGATGGGGACGGCCGCATCTGCAGGGTGAATATCAGTATCCAGGGTTTTGCTGCGCCGCGGTACGTCGTAAGCTTGGATTTTGATGTCGATTCCTGGTATTTGGGGCTCGGCGATTGGGTACATTTATCTGGACGACCTGTATAGTCAACGGTTGGCTGTAATTGATACCTATATCTATTCACTGGATAGATTTAGAACTACGGTAACTACCCCCAGCTAAATACATATGGAATTACCCCCAAATTCTCCTCCGCCCATCGTCTTTCAGTTCACCTACTACTAAACATTCTCTTAACCATCCATCCCATCCATCCCGTCAATCTCCAGCTGACATTCACGTCCCCGCCCTATCGCCTTATCACCGCCAAGTGTCGCCAAGTATATACTTTCCTTGGCCACTCCACTGTTCCGCCCCACTATCGGGTTACTCTCCAGCGCAGTGGACCCAGTGGAGCGGCGGAGTCGAGTTCCCAAGGATTGAGCTGAGAGATAACATGCTTGGTACGCTTGGCACTCCATTCACCTCACCCCTTCCGCCGCAAGTGCGCCGGCTTACTAGACAACATGCAACATTCATATCCTCGTACGGGGCCGAGACGGGCGGGACTTGATAGAGGACGGGGAGTGTTGACGACAGAGGGATCTAGGAGGCGCATGTGTTTTTATAAAAGCAGGACCGTTGCCCGTTGTGAATAGGCACTGGGTAGATCTACTGAGTACCACAGTATTTGTGGTGTTCCCACATTCGACATTGACGGACTCGTACATTATTATATATTAGTACGCGTACTCCACTAATCAAGCAAACTCGAAGCTTTGTCCATCACTTTTTCTTCATTTTCATTTATTCAGATATACACTTGTTTCGCTAGATCATCATGGCGGAAGCACCGGCTCCCACCCCCATACTCGAATGGCCGGATTACAGCACCACGCCTACGGGAGGCGATGTCTTTACACAGGACCTCAACTCCCTCTACGACAAGGGCGATCTCTGCTGGATGCTGGTTTGTACGGTTCTATGCTGGTGAGCATCCCTTCCGTTGGCTCTGTACAGGAGATGGAGTAAAGAAAACAAGTGTTAATGATGAAACCCAGGCAAATCACCCCAGCCATCGGCTTCCTGTACTCAGGCATGCATAGACGGAAAGCCGCCCTGACAATGATATTCCAATCCCTTTTCTGTGCCTGTGCCTGTGGCATCCAGTTCTGGATCTATGGGTCAGTTTGGCTCGCCCCCTAAACGCCCCCTAAACTCTCAACCAACACACCTCAGATACTCCCTCTACCAATCCCGCGCCACCAACCCCTTCCTCGGCAACCTCTCCCTCGCCGGCCTGCACAACGTCCTCGCCTCCCCCAGCCTCGCCAACAGCGACATCCCCGACATCCTCTACGCCTGCTTCGGCTTCACCTTCGTCACCGCCACCGCCATGATCCTCGCCGGCGCCATGCTCGAGCGCGGCCGCCTCTGGCCCTCCATGCTCTTCCTCCTCTCCTGGACCACCTTCGTCTACTACGTCCTCGCCTACTTCGAGTGGAACCCCAACGGCTGGCTGTACAAGCTGGGCGCCTACGACTTCGCGGGAAGCGGCCCCGTGCACATCGCCAGCGGCTTCTCCGCCCTCGCCTGGGCCCTCATGCTGGGCAAACGCAAGGATCCGAACGGCGAGAGCCTGCACGACAAGATCCCGCACTTCAAGCCGCATAACCCGTTCCTCGTCGGCCTGGGCACCGTCTTCATCTGGTTCGGCTGGTTCGCCTTCAACGGCGCCAGCACCGCGAACCTCTCCCTCCGCAGCATCTACGTCGTCGTCAACACCAATCTGGCTGCCTGCGGCGGCGGCATCGTCTGGGTCCTCCTCGAGTACGCGCACAACAGGAAGTTCTCCATCATCGGCTTCTGCTCTGGCATCATCTCCGGCCTCGTCGGTATCACGCCCGCTGCCGGTTTCGTGCCCGTCTATGTCGCTGCTGTCGTCGGCGGGTTGACGAGCATCGCCTCGTTCTATACCGTCAAATATAAGCACGTCATTGGCATTGACGAGGGCCTCGACATCTTCGCCCTACACGGTGTTGGTGGATATGTTGGCGACGTCCTGACGGGTTTCTTCGCTGCGGACTTCGTGCCCGCCATGGACGGCGTGTCTGGCCACGCGTACGCGGGTGGCTGGTGGAACCACAATTGGAAGCAGATGGGGTATCAGCTCGCCGCCGCTACCACATGCGCGGCGTGGTCCTTCGTCGTTAGTATCATTCTCTTGTTCATCATTGATAAGATTCCCGGCATGCATTTGAGGGTGAAGGAGGAGGATGAGATTAGGGGTTTGGACTTCAAGTACTTGACCGACGTCGAGGGGGAGACCATGGTTCTTTGGGGAGCGGGCAGTGTGACGCCCGGCATGGATCCGAGGGAGTATGTGAGTGCCGGGGCGAGTGGGAAGGGCAGCAGCGAGATTCCTGTAGAAGGGATTGCGGTGCAGGAGAAGAGGGGTTGAGATAGGACGGGCGAGGAGCTGGGAAGGCGAGGACGTCTGTCTGTTTCGTTGCTTAGTATAATTCATTCTTACATCTGCATTTCAGGTCTCTCCGAGGGTCGGCTCCACTAAGCTCACCTCCAAGTTTCCTCGAAGTCTGGTCTGAGGGTTTTTGGATTTGAACACATTGGAATTCAGCTCCACCGCACTCGATTTCCCTCAGCGGGGTGATTTCCATAGAAAGATGCAAAAACGGCAGATCCATTGTAACCAAGACTGCTCCCCTCTGTTGCTAATATAGTAAACAGTTTCAGCCATAACCAACACTGGCTCCAGCAGAGTTAAAGTACCATACTACAAACCAAACAACCAAAGCTATTTTCATGCCAAGGATAATATACTACATAGACATACAAAGCGAAATAGTGGATATCATCAGAGAAGATAGAGGCGGAAGAATATACGAGCAGAGACCAAGAAGGTCAACTACTGCAAGGGGAATAAGAAGAATGAGGATAAGAATGAGGACGGGAAAAACAAAAGCCAGAGGCAGAAGAGAACAAAGCGGGCCGTAACGTCGTAGTATGTTGCTTCCTGAGAAACCCAAAACAGGTTGAAATGTTTCGGAAGCTCCATTTGTTTAGTTTCCTTTTTCGTTTTTGCCGTGCTGTAGCGTGGACACCCTGACGCCAAGGAGACAATAAAAGGGGCTTCGCATCCACGTGTGGCATGTGATATGGGAAGTCCAGAAAGTATTGGTAGAGAAGCCTCGAATGGAGGAGGTCAAACAGCAACAGCCGGCGCACCCGCCACAGGAGGCGGCGGAGGCAACGGCATATTCGGCGGCGGCGCTGGAGGCGGCAATCCGATGGCCGCCATCGAACGACGAGGCACAACGCTTTGCCGTTGTTGTGCCTGTTCCCGTAGAGCAGGATTCGACGGACTGGAGTGCATATATGGCGCCATGGTTGAGACCCGTTTGCTGGGTACAAAGGAGGGAGTGCTGGCTATGGCGCGGATGGGTCCATTGTGGGACCGCGACGAGGACAGGAATGGTGCTGGATCGGAGCGGATCTGTACGCTGGTGGGCCGGCGAAGTGGTTGAGACGAGGATGACGTCCTTCGAGGGTCGGACGTAACAGTAGGAGATGTGGAAGGTGAAGTTCTCACCGGAGAGGTGACGGAGCGGTTTACGGCGACTCCTAGAGGGAGTGGTGGTGGGCCGAAGGATGATACGCGGCGGGGTACGACCATGCTTGCATCTGTGTGCTGTTGTTGGGGCCGCACCGGAAATGGCCTCAGGAACGGTTTAGGTGCTTGCGACATTCGGTAAGCCGGAATATTTGCCGTGTTCAAGTTGTCGACGGTGGAGAGGGGGCGACGGCCTGGAGGGGGTGCAGGATCGCGTGGCGGCGGTGAGATAACGTCGTGGCGGACTGGAGGCGCGCTTGAACTTCTCACCCCATATCTCACGGGACCCTGAGTACCGTATATAGAGTTCCGCGAGGGCCGACACAATAGCGGTGCGAGCTGTGAGGTCGATGTAGCTGGAGGTGGAGGCGCAGGCGCGGAGGTAGGTGCTGGGCTAGAGACAGATGGGATTGACGGCACTACAGTCTTCTGGTCTGCTTTACTTGACGTTGGCGAAATAGGGCCATAGAAGGAATGTCGCTGTGGTGATATTATGGGCGAATCGGCGGATATAGAGGTATCCTCATTGGTGGTAGGAAGAGGCTGCATGGAGCGCCGTCGATATGTCGCATTATTGCTAGGGTTCATGTGAAACGATCTAAGGGACATGGCGCTTCGGATCGGCTCGGTATCGGCTGGCGAAAAACCTTCTTTCAACGGGGACTGAGCAGGTGAAGAGTCTCTGGAGGTATGCCTTGTAGGGCCCCCCGACACTGAAGTGTTGGTAGAGACGTAGGAAAGCCGTGACCTCTCGCGCAGCTGGTCTATGTTTGATATAGATGTCCTGGTGATTGACGGAACTTCGATGGATCTTTTCCCGGACGATTGTACACTGGCGGAGTCGGAAACACTGAAGGTCTTCTCGCTCCCATCTCCTTCCCATTCAGCAGCGACAATCTTCGGAGAGCCGGAATATTGTGACTGGAGAGGAGAATCCACGGCACCGATCTTACTCATGCGGTTCGGGTCACGCCGAACCATATATCGGTGGCTAGGGGCGTTGCTTTCATGCGATCGTTTTTCTGCAGACTCTTCCATGGATACAGATTCGCGAATAGTGTCCTCTGGCACCTTCATCCCGCCCATGTTCTCTATCTCTTTTCGCACGGCCGTCATCCACGATTTCATCTCCTCGGCACTGTCTAGCACCAGCAGGAAGCTTGTCGCAGATCGCTTGACGTAGGAGGGCTGAGAGCGGAATCGTGAAAGAAGGGAACTTTTGGGGGCGAGAGCGACCGTGCCATCTTCCTTTGCACTCTGGGAGATCTGGAGGACAAAATGCTTCCCGGGAATCAGATCGCAAGCGAAAGCAGCGGATTCCTTACCCAGCTGCAGGACCTTTTCCGGGAGTCTGTCGAATGCGCCCTCTCCCGAGTATTGCAAGACATGTCCCGAAGTGTCCAGGACGTAAACCTTGTTGGTCAGCTGGGGCGCGGACGGACTCATGACAGAGTTGGAGATGAGACGCTTGTGGCTCTTTTCCAGCTTTTTACCTTCACCATGCTCTAATGTCGCGGACAGGTCGCGGTGGCTGTCCATCCTTTCCCGAACCAACTCATGCTGCCTTCTCTGGCTCTGCGTTCTCAATAGAGCATCTGGGGAAAAGACGCATGCTTGCACGGTAGCATGTTTGATCGACTGCGGATAAGCTTGGAACAGAGGCGGAAGGTCCCAGGTGGTGGTTTCATGCCGCACGCTGGGAGATCTGAAGGACATCGGCCGTAGCATTTGGCTGGAGCGCGATCGATGGGGTTGTTGGGCTGCCGACGACGGGTTTAATCTCAAGGATGATTTGGGAGTCGACACAGGTGCAGGCTTCGGTGGAGGAGGCGGTGGTGCCATTGGGACTGCCAGGCCAACCTCCGTATGTCCTCGTGCTTTCTCGACCTTTGGCCGGCTGAATAGATTGAACAGAGACATCTTGGAGGGCGTACGCTCGACTTTTGGTTCGGGTTTGTTGGGCGATGTATCTGCATGAGGGGGGGTAGGCTGTGTGCTCTGATCGAGCAGGTTCACGCTCGAACGATTCCGGCGCCATCGCGAAGTTGTTGATGTGTCATTAGGATGATTGCGAAGATTACCGCCTAGGGTCGCCATGGCGGTAGGAGCCAGACAAGGTGGCTCGCGAGGTATCAAGATGCATTAACGGGCTCCAGATACCAGAGGAGGCAAGGTGAAATGAATATCGGTGGGAGTCCACGGAGTACAGTTCTCGTGGAAGGCGGGGACCGTGTTGCAATACGTGCGGCTGGAGTTATATCTGGGGTTGGGTCGTCCAAGGCACACGGATTGGTCGCAACGTTATACAAATCGTCTTTTAACGGGAGAATTGGCAAGGAACGAGGAGCTAGAAGCCGGATAATAGATTCGAAAAGAAGTATTTTAGGAACTTAAAGTGGCGAGGAATTTGGGGAAGCTTTGACAGCGAAGACTGGGAGAGAGGAATTTTCCCACGGTAGGCTCAATTCACGGGATCCGAGGGATGCAGGTTGTGCGAGTCAAACGAGTGTAATATGTGAGGCAGAAACCAATATCAAACGAGCGTACGGGACTTGTGTACCCGGAGAAGGGGTGGTTAGGGGAGGAATGGGAGTGAGAAGAGAAGAAGAAAAGGACTGAAACAGGTGCAGAAACGTCGATTGCAGGACGGAGCGACGCGGAGGAGCGTTGATGAGTCGTCCCCGGGGTGGTGGTGATTGAGTCCCGCCGTGCCACGGTGCAGCAGGGGGAGGGTTCGCCTGCGGCCGCTAGGGGCAAGGTGAGGCCCCTGGGCCCCTATTCACCCCAGGGCTTGCCAGGCTAAAACGGTAGGCGGAACACGGTCTGAGGCGCCGGACCCAATCCGAGGCTGGCTTGGGTCCAAGTTTTATCAGACTATGGCTCTCGTGGCGGTTTTGACGATGTTTGGGATGAGGGCACAAAGTTGCTCTTGGGGAGTCAAGGTGGGGTTGAAACGGGAGAGTGTCGTACAAAGAAAGCTGTATATAGACGGGGCGGGCTCCTCAGCTGCATTCCATTCCAGGCTCGGCATCCACTGATTACACAGTACCCGACTTCGCTCGCCAGTCATGACCGACGGTGGTCTTGGGATTGTTGGGTGGCGCAGGCTTGAACAGGTCCTGCAAAGAGTCCCGAGAATGTGATGTGATGGGATATCCTGCTGAGTGAGTACTGTGTACCAATGTCCCAGAACCTTGGACAGGGTGATCGACATGAGCGGGATGACTTGTTCGGAAACTCCTTTTCCCTTTCCTTTTAGCTAGGTCGCAGGTTTAGAGGGGGAATGCAGTGAAAAGCAATACATGGCAGTGGCATGCTTGTGGTTGCTGCAGCTGTGAAGGCTCATCACAGCCATCACAGCCATGACACAGGCTGCAGGTTGAAGATGCACCTCGGAAGGAAGCGTGCGTCGCGTCCTGTCGCGTCACGTCGCGTCGTCTTCAACATTTGGTACCGAACATCAATAGATGAGATGGATTCGCGACGTGCCGTGCATGCATACGGCACAGTATCAGCACACACAGTGCCCGGGTAGTCTAGCAGTCACGTCCTCCTCGGGCCATCGCGGCAGGTTTCCGTCGTCCACGTGAGGAGATCAATTGTCAATTGTCACCTGCAACGGTGAAAGTCGGGATAGAACGGATGGCGTCTTGGAAGCTTTGCTTGGTGGTGAGATGGCGCGGATGGGGAACACAGGGAGCAAGAGTTGCTCTCGTTCCTGCATACACTTGGCATCTGCACTAACCATATACGTCATAGCTTTCACGTGTCCTCTCCCCACCTTTTAGCCCCTCACGGTGAACGACCAAGCTCCGCCCAAGCTCTCCCTTTGGATACTGTCGGCCTTTCTTCTCGGTCGATTCCGCCTCTCACCACCTTGTGGCGGTAAACCCTGAATCGTCAGGCCGCGGACCCTGCGTCATTCTTCCCATCTTTCGCCTTTTATAATACCACGCCGCCCGGAGCTCACCGTCCTTCTCCTTCAGCATGCCACCAGACCTCAACTCTCTACCACCGTCACCTTCACCCTCAGCGTCAGCATCGCCTCTCCTTCACACCAGAATGGCCGCCGTATCGCCCACCGACTCCGCCCGCGCCCTCTCCCAATCCCCTCCAGCCTCGCACACTCCTCCACATTCGCTTGCTGCAGCCGCAGCCCTCAACGCAGGCATCCAGAACGAAGAATCGCGCCGCTCATCGGGCGGCAATTCCATGCGCCAAAACGTCGAGCATGCGCGCCGACGCTCCAGCATTCGCATGAACTTGAACTTGAATGATCCCACTGTCCCCGCACCTGGCGAGATGCAGATGAGTCCCTCGTCGCGCACGCGCGGCACATGGCCACACAGTCCTCAGCATGAGCGGGCGCCCAGTCTAGGAGAGCTACACCAGGAGCTAGAATACGAGCAGGAGGGCCAAGTGGTATGCTCTTCTCTCCATGTCGAACTACTCCGCGACACAGTAGGAGCTACGTGTAGGAATGCTTGCTAACCCAACCCCAGAACCGCCTCCTCAACATGATCCGCCAACAACAGGCCCAAATCTCCGCCCTTCAAGCCGCCTCCAACCAACAACCCCAATCCTCCGCCATCGACGACAGCACACCTACGTCGGAGCGGTCTCTCTCCCTCCCTCAACCCGCGCCTACAACACAGCCCGTCCCTATCCAGCCTCAGCAACAACCCACACCGCGCTCGCGCTCCCCCTACAATCGCGGCGGCACTCCTATAAGCCGCACCTCGTCCATCGCCGATCGCTCCCGCACAAGCAGCCACGCTGGCTCCCCCGCCCTCAGACCCGTGCCCGTACCACCCAGCAGCATCCCCAACAGCGTCTTCGACAGTAGCACCGAGTGGCTACCTGCTGCTGGAGTGCCCCCTGGAAGGGACGAGAGCGCCTTCTACCAAGCCGAGACGCAGAATCTGATTCGCGAGAACCAGATGTTGAAGTTGAGGATTAGGGAGTTGGGTATGTATACACCAGGATTGGTTTCCCGTTCATGATGTGAGAACGGTTGGCTAACGACGGATAGAGAGACAATTATCCGAGCTCAACCCCATGGCTTCAATCACGCATTCGCCTGTTCGGAGAAGCAGTCTACATGGTAGCCCATCAACGGTATCGAGGCGGAGCGTGAGGACCGAAGAGCCGGTGGAGGAGGTGCCTCCGTGAAGGGCGGATGCGAGATCCATGGTGACGTTATTGATCTTGTCATCTTTCAGCCCCCCGGGGTATGAGACGCATGACGTGATGGATCTATGAGTGGATGGATTTGGTTTTCTCTTTTTTTCGCATTACGGCGATCGGCGTTGATTTTCGTATGTCCGGAAATGGGTTATGTCGTTACGGCCATGAATAGGGCGTTTAGTGGGAACGGGGTCAAAAGGCTCAAGGAAGATCAGGGTCATGGCCAATGGATACGGCCCCTATTGTCACCTAGTTATTGGAAATGGATGTCAGAACCAACAGAGGGAAATACTTAACCCGGGCGTGGGATCAAGGTCTCACACCAGCATTGAACGGATGGGTATCGAGTGCGTGCGTCCATAAAATAATGAAGTCGAGAATGAGTGGATATCAACTACTCCTCTCTACCCTCCCTCCCTATCCCTCGACCTGAGCGATCCAAGGCGGTACTACGTCGACAACCAGCAACTACAAAACCGCCAACCGACACGCTATAATCTCCCTCGTGACTATCACAGTCGCCACCCTCGAAGCCTCAAAACATCTCCATCCCACACACTCGCCGCGCAACATCCACGCCACCGGATTAAGCCACCATCGATACGTATCCCACACCCAGTCCGCCAATCCGGCCGCGTCCATCAACCACAGTAGATAGTAGACGACGAGGACGGCGCAGCCGACTAGGAATCTACGCACGAATTTATTGATAATGATACGCACGAATTCCAGGATCATGATGAAAGGTCCGTGGTCGAGCGCAAAGAGGCATGCCTCGAGCAGAAGTAGCTCTGCATAAAGTTTGACCAATCTGGACACCCTCCGAATGAAAACGAAAAGGTCTCTCGCCCAACGCAGGACCCGGCAGCAGCAGCAGATAGAAAAAACAATGCAAAGGGAAGTGAGGGAGAAGGAGAGGGAGGGGGAGGGGAAGGTCTACTCCTCTTCCACCTCCTCGACTGTCGCCTGGCGCTGCCGATGCGTCACTCCTTGTGTCCCTCCCCCTCTTTGGTCTCCGCTCGCTCCAACATCCGATCCAGTGGCCTGGGGTGCGGACTCCACCGCCGACGGCGTCGGCGCAGCTTCTGTAGCCGCAGGGGCAGAATCCGCAGCTCCCGACGAAGCCGGCGCACTCCCAGCAGCGGCGTTCTTCTTGACGGACTTGTAGGGTATGCCTTTGGCGGCGGCTTCGGCTTTCGCGGCAGCTTTTGCTGCTTTCTTTTCCTTTTTGGCGCGCTTTCTGGCCTTGACGTCGTCGGGAGTCTATATGGGGAGGTGGGTTAGTTCTTCTGTTTTACGAATCCAGGGGATTGACCGGAGTGAGAAGGGAATGGAAACATACCTCCTGCCATGCCCAAACGGGTCTGAAACTGTCAAAGAACCCCACATCCTCGAACAGGTTCGGATACAACCATAATCCAGGCGGCGCCGCAAACATTGTGATAATGAACAGTATCAATCTGACAATCGCCATGAGGAAGAACAACCCAATGAGCCCCAACATGCCCATACTCAAATACCACACTCCCTGTCTCAGCATGAGAGGCCAAAGAGGGAACAGCACGACGGCTATGACGAGGATCAGCGCTCCGACGGCATACAGCTTCTGTTTCCACTGCGCGCCTTCGTACAGCCAGACGTAGTACGACTCATCCTCAGCGTCCTGGTGCTGTTCGATGCGGACGGTCCACAGACCCTTAACCCGCTTGGTCTTTGGCGGGGGCGCGTGGTTGTGACCTGCATGGGCATCGGCCGGGTCGATTTTCGAGACCTTGAGGGCAAGGAGGGAGAGGGGGAGGAGCTTGAAGGCGTTCTCGGCGGAGGCCCGGTCGTTGACTTCGGGAAGGAGGGGGTTTTTGGCACGGGCTTTGGCGTAGGCGGGGGATTGGAGGGCACGGATGGCGCGTTTGACTGGTGAGCCGTTAATATCTGAAGTCACAAAATAAATCGTGTGTCGAGGGTAAGTTACCTCTGAACATCTCCTTTCGCTTTTCATCCAGGATAACTGTGCGATGCTTCAATTCTTGTCCCTTGAGAAAGTTCGCCATTGCCAGAGCCTCTGGCTTTGGAGGTCCTGGTTGAATAGGCTGTGCTCCTCCCTGTTGTCCTTGTTGCTCTTGTTGCATCTGTTGTTGCCGTAGTTGTTCCTGATGTTGGGCCATCGCTTGTTGTTTGAGTTGCTCGATGTATTGCGGGACAGTGAGACCGAGTTTTTCTGCCTCTGCTGCCAGCTGCCGTTGCATCATCTGAATCTGTTCGGGCGTCGGTTGTGGCTGTCCTGGCGGAGCCCGGAATTCTAGAGCTGGTGCACCTTGGGCGTCTCCGCCCTCTGAGGATTCCATTGTCTCGAACTGAGGGTTGTTGCTCAATGGGGTGGTGAGAGGTGCGTGAAAATCGAGAAAGGATTTGCCTTGCAAACGAAAACGACTGTCGCGCTTTGGCAAAGACGTGCGAGTGAGCCTTAGAGATGGTAACTTTTATTGATGAGCTCCATGATGCCACATCGACATTCCTACCCCGGTTTCTGGAAGAGGAGTTGATCCGATCCGGCGCTACCGGGGTTCTAAACTTGGCGTTCTTGGCCTTCGCCTTTTCCCAAGAAAATTTCTCCCCATCCTCGAACCTCACTTCTCTCTCTCATCCCATGCTTTTGTTTCTCTGCCTTCGCAAAGCAAATATTCCCTCCACACGATGTTCCATGGACGTCGTTAAGTGACTGACGTACATTCCGGGTCGCTCACACCGCTTTTGTCGAGTTCGACGTCAGCAATCGCCAGCGAGCACTCAGCTTACAGCTCAGGGGAAAGAGCTCTGTCTTTGTCGCGCTTGGTGATGGAGTCTCTTTGTCCGAGGAAGATCAAGTCACACGAAATGCAGTGTACGCCGTGTCCTCAGCAGGCCATCCGGCTGATCGTCTGCGGCATGGCTTTCGTGTGGCTTGTTCTGAGAGAGAGGCTCTTGCCGACTCCAGCAAGCTCATGCTGTACCACCCAATTAGTCCCGAACAGAACGACGGAACCTCACAGTCGTCCTTTGCTGTCGTAGGAAATTGATTGTTTCCCATCTCGGAGTCCGGGTTTGTGTACGGGATCACCGAACTCGACGACAGCTCATGACGCAGTTATTTACTTTCATTCACATCTTTCATCTCTCCCAGGCGTCTCACGCTGGTCTTTTGCCAACTGGGTACGGCGGTGTATACTACTTCAACTTTACCAACACTCTGGGCTTTACTTCACTTCCTATGGTAGGCCCTATTTTGGTGTAAAGGAGATTGACGACCTCTTACTCACCGCGGTTTCCTAGCCTCCGGGCGTGGACTCAGTGGTCCATCATCTTTGGTCTACATATGCAACGTAGCGTTTCCAACTTGAAATGATATCACGATTGGGGAACATTCGCATCCTATAGCATTCGTAATCCCGCGCGCTCTTTCGTCATGTAGTTATACCGATGGACCGAGCAAAGTTCCGACAGCTTCTCACATGTTGTTCCTTCAATCCTTGGAGATCGGACGAAATTCACCGTGAACCTCCGTTCCTCCAATGGTAGCATGTGGGGTTGAAGCTGAGTGTCAGAAAGTCAGGCGCGGGGTATTCTGGTGATGAAACCTACTGTTCAATGTGGTTCGAAGCACACCAGAATTCCGCACGACGCTCTACGTCCACGTAAGCTCGCTGCTTATTACATTCTAGGACCGCACATCACCCAAGAGAAATCACCCATGTTGTCGATGTCTTCTGCTTTCTTTCTTGGCCATTACGCCCCCTAACCCTGATGAGGGAATCTCGAATCTTGTGATCCGGAGCATACTGTGGTATGATGAAAACTTTCTTCACAAGTCCAAGATCAAACTTCAAGTGGACGCTCTACACAGGTCCTTGCTCGGGGTGGTTTCCATACCCAGTACTCATCGCATCCCGGGCGTTGGTTCGTTCTGGGCTTTGATTGGGACCGGTTGTGCTCCTCCTCTAAGATGCCCTTTCCAACCAGCGACAAATTATGGCACATCGCACATCCATGGTTCGTTCGGAGAGGACCTATAACCGGCGCTTATGATCAATAACGTTTCCCCGGCTATGTTGCCGAGATACGGAGCCTGTTATATTGTGAATGGCGACACCCCCTGCCACGAATTCGGGGATCGGAGTACACAGTAAGAGCTGGTGTGGTGATGTGGAACATTCACTTTCCCTTGTGATTTTTGGGATCACAAAGAAGGAGAATCTCCCCCTGTGCGACCTTTCAACATGGTAATGAATCCTGTCGAAACTCGACACATGTTGAATACTCGCCCTTCCGCTGTCCACGCCGACCTGTCTCACGGCGGCATGACTGGGAGGCGACGATCAGCCGTTGAGTGGAAGCTTGGGGGTGGTGATGTGTGATGGGCTGCAGCCACCAGCCAGCCGCGAACGCCTTGTGCCCCCTGGTTCGCCAGCTGGTGCAGGCTTCCCTGGACGCCCTGGATTGTCGGTGGAGTCTTCCAATGTTATGTTCCGTGCATTCACGCCTTGGAGCCATGGCATCCTTTTTCGAGGCGCTGCTTCTCTTGTCCTCAGGAACTCAAACTGGGGGGCAAGGCAGAAGTGTGAACCCGGATCGTAAAGATTTCTATCTCCCGTAATGGATGAATCGGAGAGACAGCAAACTGAGAGCTTCTTTCTGCTGGAGCATCGACTCTCTACATAATACGGCGTTTCTGCCCAGGTGCGACCGTGAAACGCGGCAACGCCACCTTTCTTACCCCCCCAGTGCTAAAGCTGGTAGTGGAGTACTAAGAACAGGGCGGTCGTGGGACGGTTCCACAATCGCTCCGCCCGAACCCTGTTGGACACTGGCACTGGGCACCCCATATGAATGGAACGGCCTCTTTTGCGATCGTGTTGTGAACAACAGAAGTCCACGCATTTTCGCAGATTCGCGGTGCTATGGTCCATGGTCTCTGACCTTTACCATCGTTCTACTTCCCTCACTCAAACCCCCTGGCGCTGCATACAAGTGCTGACCCTTGCTGGTTTGCTGCGCCCCTCTCATTCCTGCTTCGACGCCGCACTCCCTTCCGAAACATCAAGTGCGTCCTCGCACAGCAGCTCCCTGGACCTCTACCCACACGCCATTCCAACATTACGGACTCGTCAATCCTCATCGATCAATACGGGTATCTTCGACGTTGTTGATCTGATGTTGGACACGCATTAGGAACCGTTCCTACCTTACAACTACAGCGGACCATCCAGGCTACATTCTGGCCGACGACCACCCACGGCCAACGCCAGTAACCTGTCCCAATCTGCAGCGCGAACACACAGATTCTCTTCCGATCTGCCTGGGACAAGGCATTCTCAGATCCCTTACCTCTGCCCCGCTCGAAACGACCCTCTACCCATCCTGCTTTCCAGCGGGTTCGATCCTCGTCTCACACGACCATTGCGTCCTCGAACTTCCTCGGCACTCACCCGTGTGAATGATCAAGTCATTCCCCTTTGAAGTTGGCTTCCTTCTACAGAACACATCCTCGAGGTTGGAGCGATTGGCAACGACCCTTTTGGTACCAAACCCTCAAGCAGACCGACGACACGTTGTCATTAGTGGCTCCAATATTTCGCTTCAAACGACCGTCCTCCGATCCAGAGATCGCCGATACAACTCTTGAGGGCTGAACGTAGACGACATTCTGTGTTGGGGAGAACCCTGGCTTTGAGAGGGTGTCTGGATCAACGTCAAGATAGGCCCCAAGAGATATGCAGCACATCACACACGGCCAACAACATCGTAAAGGCATAGGAACGACCCAGTCTGGGTGACGGAGATCCCTGGGGAAGCGTTAGCGAGCCTTCTCTGGCGTCGATCTGTTCAACAGCCGGACAACTGCCAGCCCTCCCCTCCGTTCTTCCTCACCTCTTACTCCCGGCCTCCCTTCAACGACCTTCGCTGACTCCTTCGAGATAATACAGCCGGCCTGCACACTTGTGAGCCTATATGACGCCCTCCTACAGTTCTGAACTTCGCAGTCTTTGTTTTTTTGTTCTTCGACCTCCGAGACCGCCTCGGTCGTCTCCTTTGAACCTTCGTCACTCAAGGGGACCACCGAGCCAGACCTAGGGCTTAATCCTTCTGCCATGATGACGAACAACCGAGACTATTCTCCTTCCAATTTACCGCTAATACCTTCTCCGCCAATGTTGGGTCAGAAAGGTGCACACTTCTCTCTCCCGACAATTACCTCAATAATCAGCTCTTCGAATGATGCGGGTTCCGAGCAAGGGTATCGCCAGTATGCTCCGCACCCACTGTCAAGATCGGAAGCGTATTTTCGCTCGTCACAGAGGTTCAAAGATGGTGGAGATTTGAGACCCCCGGAGCATATGCTCCGTCGCAAAACTCCCAATGGAATATTGCCGGCTGCATACGACGGCACCTCTGTCGAGCAAACGGCGAGGCCACATGCCACGAAACATATCTTACTCAACCCGGCAGCTGCTAGACCACCTGAGCCTTTCAGCGTGAGACAAGACCTTCCTCTAAGATCAACACCTATCGATCGCCGTACACCCGGACCGCCACATCCCAGTTCAGATTGGAGCCCTTCCTTGTATTTCGAGACTGGCTCGGGCCGCGTATCTGACCATACTTACAAAATGGGCCACGATGCTCATCAGAACACAAGCCAATGGGTACCTCAAGACTCCATGCTGTACCAGAACCCACCCCTTCATTATCCGCCTCAATACTTTCCCTACGGTCCGACAGGCTCTGGCGCAATGGAGCCATTTCGCAATATAGGTCCCACCGTATCGAACGTTCAGGGGCCCGTTGGACCGTATTGGCACGATGGTACTTATAGACCTTATGAACCTGCAGCGCTGCGCCAGCCACATTACTATCCCCCTATGCATCCGAACCAGCTGAGTCCGCCATTTTACAATGCGCATAATCCCTATATTTCCCATCCAAACGGATCATCGAATTTCCAGCACACCGCACAGGCGTCACCGTCAGGCTTTTGGAGCCATTCCGTGCTTCCGCCATTGAGTTCGGCCCCTTTTCTGCCACCACTCCAGGGTCAACCGTCCATTGCGCCTTTGGCCGGTTCGCACTCTTCATTTGACCAGTTTTCTCGCCCTTCAGATGTGCAGACCAAGGAGCGAGTGTTCTCGTGGGCACATACAGTTTACGTTGACCTCCTCAGGTATCTACAGGCAACACGTAAAGCGAATTCGAAAGGGCAACAGCCTCGGCCTCACGTCTACCCTAGGCCGCCCCGGCAATCCTCTCTCTCGGGCTCCGCCCTCTCCAACTCGTTGAATGGTGGAGAGATAACGCCAACAAACCGTAGGGGAAGCGTTCGTTTTGCCGAATCAGGTTGCCGAATCGATGGAGTAAATTCAATTGCGAGTAAGATGTCCGAAGGTTTCGGTTTGCATCCTCATGCCAATCATCAGCGCTCGAATTCGTTGCATATGTACCCTCCAGGCCCCGCAAATCTCAACGGTAATTTAGGGTCGGCTCTACCCCATCAAACTTACAATGTCACCCCCTACCAACCTCCGCTTGCCCGTCAGCTGCGGAGGACTTCAGGCACATCTATTTCAGGATGGAATCAAACCTTCCAACAGGAAGTCCCGAGCACGGCGGCTGCTCGAGCATTGGATTTGGTCGAGAAATACGTTGAGGAGAGCAATTGGACTTGGAGAGACGGGATACTCTTGGGTGGATGCCTTGCGTATGGCCTAGGAGATTTCCAAAAGGCCCATTCATGGTACATGACGATTTTATCGAGCGACCCTAACCATGTTGAAGCAATTTCGAACATTGCGGCTACTTGTCTGGCCCTCAAGCAAGTAGGGGAAGCAGAAGCCTATTGGAGAAGGGCCGCGGAACTACGTCCCAGCTATTTCGAGGCCGTAGAACATCTTGTCGGTCTGTTGTGTGGTGATAACAGGCCGCGAGAGGCTGTGCAGGTTATTGAGAAGGTTGAGACCGCTTTGAGGGCGACACGACGGGGTTCTCTTCCGACCTCAGCTGGCAGCGAGTCGCAAAGTGTCTCGTCGGATCGGCCTTTCTTTGAAAGTGAAGTTGGCAGCGATGCGGGACCGGCAGAGATTCAAGTCAACACCGACCAACCAGGATTCGGAAGCAGCGGCTACAATATCCCTGGATCGGACAACGGCCGCATCCTCGCCTTGGTCCACGCGAAGGGCAACCTGCTCTACGGCATGGGAGACAATGCGGGTGCTGCAGAAGCATTCGAGACTGCAATCCTTGTCGGAGCAGGGCGCCATTCACAAAAAGGGGAGGGGATCCAAGGCCTCGTTAGACACATCCTCTCAGTCGTCGGGTACAACCCGAATGAGCGCTCACCAGGCGGTGGTCTTGTTCCGTCTTCTACCGATCCAGTCCTGCTACCTCCTCATCCTGCTCTCAAGACGGCGCGACTTTGCTTCCCTCCCAACGGTGAATTACCCGGCCTTCAATACGTCGCTGAAGGTGTGGCTCGAAAGGCAGCCATTTCAACTACCAGTAATTCGCTGTTATCCTTGGCCAAGATCTTCCAGGACGGCATGGCAGTTAACTCACCGAAAGCATCAGCCTACCATTCGGCATATGGGGTCAGAGAGATACTTGCATTATATTACTTGTCACTAGCATTGCAGCCGAGTCCCTCAACGGCTAACAATGTCGGCATCCTTCTGGCCAGCGTCCAGCAGTCGGCGCGTTCGAGATATGTATCACATCCCGACGATCCACAGACTTTCTCGATACCAGGGTTAGTCCCAGGTAGTGGAGTCGCGCTTGCATTGGCGTACTACAACTATGGCCTTCTTCTCGATGCCCGCCACGCCCATTTGTACACAAATTTGGGCAGCTTGCTGAAAGATATTGGTCAACTCGATGTTGCAATATCAATGTACGAGAATGCCGTTCGTTGTGATGGCAATTTCGACATCGCCCTCGCCAACCTTGCCAATGCTGTGAAGGACAAAGGCCGGATCAGCGATGCTATCACCTACTACAGGAGAGCTGTGCAGGCTAATCCAGACTTTGCCGAGGCTGTATGCGGGCTTGCTAATGCGCTGAACTCGGTCTGTGATTGGCGTGAAAGAGGTGGCATCGCAAATGATGGCGGATCTAGAGATCGCTGGCACGTCGATGCCAACGGAATGCTGCTGGATGCGAGGATACCGGGGGCATCCAGTTCCGGCTGGATCAAGCGCGTCGTAGACCTTGTTGAGAAGCAGCTCATCGAAGGGGAAGTTTGGGGTCGAGGAATCATGAATGATGCCTTTTTGAGGAGTATAACACGGCCACTGGTCGTAGGAAGTGGTCGACGGGACAATAATGACATCCAAGCCAGGAAGAATAACATGCAGAAGGCAATTACCCTCTGGCGAGACCGGAGGTGGGAAGGTGCCCGGCTCATCCGTCTCTACGAACGCGCTATCAGAAGGCTAGGATGGCAGTGGTACCATGATCGGAAAGAGAATAAGGAGCGCGATGCGGGAGCTTATCAACGGCCTACGCTCCCTTCTGCCCTCACAGTTCCCGCGGCTCCCACCGTTCTCCCATTCCACACCTTCACATGCCCAATGTCGGCCAAGCAGATCCGTATGATTTCGCAAAGGAATGGGCTTCGGATCTCGTGTTCAACGTTCAAGGCTCCATGGATGCCGTCAACAGTATATCGCCCTCCACCGCCTCCTACACCCGTTCTCAATGTCGGATACGTATCTTCAGACTTCAACAACCATCCCCTCGCCCATCTCATGCAGTCGGTTTTCGGGCTTCACGATCAGAAACGGGTAAAGGCATTCTGCTATGCGACAACTGCAAGCGATGGATCCATACATCGGCAACAGATCGAGCGAGAAGCGCCTGTCTTCCGCGACGCGCATCTTTGGTCTCCGGATCAACTGGTCAACAAAATCGTTCAGGACGAGATACACATACTAGTCAATCTCAATGGTTACACTAGAGGTGCGAGGAACGAAGTATTCGCAGCACGCCCTGCACCCATCCAGATGTCGTTCATGGGTTTCGCGGGGACCTTGGGAGCCGAGTGGTGTGACTATCTGCTTGCAGATGATACGGCAATACCACCGGCCACACTTCGACCCTGGAGACGCAATGTCGACATGGAGGATTTGTTGCACGAAGAAGACGATGACAATGATCGTTGGGTGTACGGGGAAAATATTGTGTTCTGCAGAGATACCTTTTTCTGTTGCGACCACAAGCAGAGCGCCCCTGACGCTGGACAACAACTTAGTTGGGAAGAAGAGCAGGAGAGGAGATGGGCCATGCGGAAGGAACTTTTTCCACATCTGTCGGATGAGGTCATCATATTTGGTAACTTCAACCAATTATACAAGGTAAGACTTCAATCTTTTCTACACATGAGCTGCCGGGCATGAAATGCAAGGGCTAACTGTAACTAGATCGACCCAACTACATTCCGCACATGGCTCCGAATCCTCGAACGCGTACCCAAAGCCGTCCTCTGGCTCCTCCGTTTCCCAGACCTCGGAGAAACCAACCTCCGTCGTCAGGCTCTCCAGTGGGCCAGTCCGGACGTCGCAAGCCGCATCATCTTCACAGACGTAGCACCAAAGCACCAGCATATATCTCGCGCCCGCGTTTGCGACCTTTTCCTCGATACCCCCGAATGCAATGCCCATACCACTGCCGCAGATGTCGTCTGGTCCGGCACGCCACTGCTCACATTACCAAGATACGAGTACAAGATGTGTTCGCGCATGGCGGCCTCGATTCTTAAAGGGGCGCTGCCGAAGAATGAGGAAGGCAGGTGTGCTGCTAAAGACCTCATCGCATCGAAGGAGGAAGAGTATGAAGACATGGCTGTAAAGCTCGGTACATCATGTCAGTATGTTGGTCATCGGCTCCAGGGAAGATTGGGCATGCTTAGGAAGGTGCTCTATGAATCCAGGACTTCAAGCGCGTTGTTCGATACTAGGAGATGGGTTCGGGATTTGGAAGAGGCGTATTCAATCGCCTGGAAGAGGTGGGAGGAGGGGAAGGGTGGAGATATCTGGTTGGAACCCAAACGGAGTTAGTTGCTCCGGTTTAGGGGAAGATCATGTGCTCGCAAAAGGAGCGATGGCGTGTGGCCGTTTCAACGCTTCTCTATTATTGAAGAAGATGTCCCTGTATGGCGAATGGCGTTGCGAGATATTCTCATGGTACGTCCATTGCAAGAGTAAGCGTTGTTTGGAGATGCTGTTGGATTTTCAAGAAGAACGAAGAAGCCAAATCATGGAGGAGCCAAATCCTCGAAAAGGAACAAGAACAAAGGCCCACTCGCTCAAACTGCGAGTATCGTTGATTTCCCTACGACGAAGCAAATGAGGCACGATGTAGGCGGAAAACACGACTTGGCGATTATTATCGGCGGAGATATAACATCCTTCGTCTTAGTTAGATACCCATTCATTCGTTCCTCTGCCTGTAGAGACAGGGTAGCGAGTGATATATGCACAGTTGGTATTTTGTAGATAGGAGTTTTTGAAGTGATAGACAGTTGATCCATTTCCTCCTGCATTTTGCCTTTTGCATTTCGATCTTTGGCTCCTTTGTGAGGTTGCTCTGGTGTCAACGAAAATCACTTTCGGACATCCTTCTGCTGCCACATTCTTCCTTGCTTCCTTGTTACCTGCACTAGGGTTTCCTTTCCATTTCATCCCTCAGCTCCACCCGCACTCACTTCGCTTCACTACTATCTTCCAATCCACAAGGATGGCTCTTCTCCTCACCATCCCTCCTCGCTCCCTCCCTAAACTCCCACATTCCCATACACTCATCAAATACGTTCATCACCCTCCTAAACCTTCCCTCTCCCCGGAGATCTACCCCATATGCTTCCGCCATCATCACCGTAGGCACAAGACACACATCCGCCAGCGTGACCTCATCACCCACCGAAAATCTCCCCCCACATCCCGAGATCAGCGCGTCATAAGCAGCTAGCCCAGAGGCAAAAACCTGGACCGCGAATAGTTTGCCTGGGGAGGGATTAGATGGTGTGAAGGGAGGGAGGGACGTGGATGCCGGTAGGAAGGAGGAGGCAAGGTCGGTAGAGAGTTGGTTGATGAGTTGTATCGATCCCTGGTTTGTCGGTGGTTGGATGTCGGCGCAGATGAGTGAGACTAGTTCTCTGACTTTGCTCCTCTTTGCCCATTCCTGGACACTGGGAAGTAATCTTCTAGACGATGGGAAGGTCTCTTCGAGATAGTCTAAGATTGCGAGAGATTGGGTGACAATCGTTGTTTTCTCATTGCCCGTGGAGTCCGGGGATGCGATCACGAGGAAAGGAACTTTGGCGCTGGGGTTCAGAGAAGTGATGGAAAAGGGAGGCCAGCCAGACGAAGGGCTGAGGGAAACATTGGTGGTTGTTACTGGGATAGATTTGAGGTAGAGGGCTGTGTGAATGCGGGCGGCGCACGAACTGTGGATGGATGTGTAGAGATGGAGTTTCCGGGGACTGGTTGGGGAGGCCATTGTATTTCGTATGAGAGGGTAATAAATCCGTCCACGGAGACCAGACTTCTTGTTTTTTGTAGGTAAATGTGTGTTGCTGAACGGTGAATGTTGTGTTTCAGATATATTAAAATATGACATGGAAGGTTTAGCATCATCAGAAAAGCGATCTTGGAAGAGGGTCACCCATTACTCTATTCACATCATTACATACCTATTCTTTCCTAACTGTTCGGCAGTTTTAACTCTGTTTGTTGCAAGTCCTAGTGCTCTGAATTATAGCCCAGAAAGACGATCGCATTTCTGGTCCAGTACAGCAGCTCCTCCGTTCCATCCCATTGCCCTGGCCTGCTAGTCACAGATACATATGTAATAATGTATCCATCGCACCTGTCTATCTTGAATTCCTGGAAATCTCGCTATTGAGACCAGGGTGCATTTTCTTGAAGTGATCCCTTTGACGCGCGTAAGCATCCTAGAAGGGCATTGCTCCATTCCCCATTTTGCCGTATCGCATACGTTATTAAATGCAATCATTCAGAGGACAAGCACACTTTGTAGCTAAGAGGGAAGAACTTGATATCTCAGAGATTCGCAGAAGGTATGTTGACGACGCTAATCTTAATTAAGCTAGCGTAATTAGTGTCACGGTTATCGGCGATCCGACGGGATGAACGTCTCGAGGACACTTATCGATATCTTTGCCATGTCCATTACTAGCAAGATCATTCGAATTCGCCCACTGTCCTCTACCTTCATTTCAACCACTTTGGGGTTTGTTGAGTTCAAGCGTGCTTGTCGTGGCGTGAGCGTTCCTTCCCTGATTTGTCGTGTTTAACCACTCTCCCGTATTCTGAGCTGGCAGAAATCATCAGCCTGTAAGGCGTGGGGTCATGTTTTCACGTGCTGCGTCATTACAGCCACTTGCATCAAACCAGTTTTGTAGAAGACTTAGTACAACTGCGTCGCGGCATGCGGATTTCACGCATGCTGTAATAGGTGGTGGCGTGGTTGGACTAGCGATTGCGAGACAATTACAGGCTCGGGAGGGGGTATCGACGATCCTGATTGAAAAGCATGGAGCTGTGGGGACAGAGACCAGTTCAAGGAATTCTGAGGTAGGGCAGACAATTTTGTATATACCGGGTTCTATCTTTTCAATTACTCCTTTTCCGACCGCCATGAGATATCCGCTAATCTATCGTTTCAGGTCATCCATGCAGGACTATATTACGGGGCCGACAGCCTTAAAACTAAACTATGTCTCCGTGGTAAACAATTGATGTATTCGACTTGCAAGAAATACAATATTCCGCACAACAATTGCGGCAAATGGATCGTCGCCCAAGATGACGTCCAATTGGACGCCATAACCAAAGTCCACGAGTTCTCAAAGACCATAGATGTCCCCACGCATTTCATCTCCAAGAAAGAAGCGCAAAGAAGGGAGCCAGATGTCCGTGCAGAGGCGGGCGTACTCGAGAGCCCTTCCACTGGCATTGTGGACTCACATTCGCTCATGCAGTTCCTTGAAGGCGATTTCCTGGATAAAGGCGGCCTATGCGCTTTTCACAGCCCTGTTACCCGTATCGAGCCCATCAATGGCGGTTCTGGAGGTTGGCGAATTACCACAACCACATCACCACCTCGATCTGGCGAAAGCACGCCACTGGACGCTTCGGAAACCACAATTACTGCCTCCACGTTAATAAACTCTGCTGGTCTCTCCGCAATCGCGATCTCTAATATGATTTTGCCGAAGGAGAGACATCGCAAACCCTATTACGCCAAGGGCACTTACTTCTCTTACTCCCTTTCTCATCCTCGTCCAAGGACCCTCGTTTATCCAGCACCCATTCCTGGCCACGGTGGTCTCGGTACTCACCTCACTTTGGACATGGGCGGCCGCGTTCGATTCGGTCCAGACGTAGAATGGACAGAAGACCCGAACGACTACACTCCAAACGCAAAGAATCTGGTTGCAGCTTTGGATGACATCCAGACATACCTCCCAGGTATCGAGAGAGAAGCAGTAGGGCTGGATTACGTTGGCATAAGGCCAAAGCTGGCAAAGGCAGCAGCTGTTGCAACAGGGGGGAAGGGCTTCCAGGACTTTTACATCCATAAGGAGGATGGATTTGAGGGATTTGTGAATCTCCTCGGAATTGAGAGCCCGGGGCTAACGAGTAGTCTGGCGATTGCAGAGGAGGTGGACGAGCTGTTGTATGGGTAGTATTACATTATGGGCAGTGCACCCCCCCAATATACAAAAGGTTCAGCGAAATGTCCCAGCAAAACCAAGAGCAGCTCTAAATAAATGCCCAACTAGCGAATCGTGAAAAGCATACTGGACCCTAAAGAATTAATAACAGATACTGACACACTTCCCTACCCACTTCTCGCCCTCCATCACTCCCTTCCAAAATATCCACGCACCAAGGTCTCTTCTTGAAATGGTGTATCCAATCTGAGGTCCAGGCTCCTTCTCCGTTCCCTCTTCCCCAGTCTGGTCTTTCCCTTGTCCCCATTCCCAGCCAACCCTCACGCCTCCTTCTGCTAGGCCCCTCGGCTCTCCATCTGTGAACGCGGCACCTCTTACAATTACGTATCCACCAAGGTGCTTTCCTGCATCCTGCATGACGAGCTCTTCCATCCGTTCCTTATCAGCATGCGGGATTGCTATGAGCCAACGATATATCACATTGACTCCCAGAGGCACATCCCTTGTTTTCGCGGTATGGAGGCCAGTCGAGGAAATAGCGAGAAGGCGTGGCTTTCCCTTGATGCCCCTAGCGGATAGGTCTTCTAAAGCTTGGAAAATGGCCTTGATACCCGATTCGCAGATATTCGGATCATCAATGGTGAACGGATTCAACAGAGACAGCTGAACCTTTGGTGCGCCGCCCACGCCGAAGACGATTGCATCCACGACATATCCAGCGTTGGTTGGCGAAATAAGCGCCTTCGCTACAGCGGATGCGTCTTTGACGTTTCCCGTATGAACCGTGAGATGGGATGATATCGCAGCCTCTGGGACGGAGTGTTGCGTTTTCAGGAGGCCCAAGAGCTTTTCTGGATTGCGAACTAACGCTGTACAGTCACTCCCTTCCTTCAATGCCAGAGCGAGACTGGTACTGAGGACCCCGCCTGTTGCTCCGAAGAACGCGAGAGTTTGCTTTGAGGTTGGCTGAGTGGATGTGTCTGCCATTATTATTAGGGCGTCTGTGGAGAAATGGTATTTATTATAGTGGAAAATCCTGGATCCTATTTGCAAATTGTATATTGGCGTACATAGATATACGATATAGGTGCCTAAATGTCAAGAATCTTGTGATAATAAGGTTTGGGCGTCGCCTACGTATGTCGACACCGGTCTTGAGTCGGTGTTATTCCTTATCTAGCATGAAATCACGCCATTTTGATCAGCCACGTTCTAGCTCGTTAGTCACCTCCTCTACACAACGCCATCAACATGATGATCAACTTGCTCGTCTACCCTGTCCTAAAGCCCTGCCAGAAGCCCGTACTAGACTTAGAAGGGGAGAAAAACTGCATCTGCTTCTGCCTGCGTGTAGTGTTTTGGGGACCGATGGCATGATGTAGAGATGAGCCGCACGGCGTTCAGCGTCACCTACCTACGTTGAACTGAACAAGCGGTCGCATAGAAGCTCACTAAGGTTGAGGTTTCTGTGATTTGGTTAATATGATGAATCGAAAACTAGCCCTGGAGTGGATGCTCTAATATCATCTCTAACCTACCAAAAGACGGGGAGGAGCTTACACTGAAGCCAACTTGGACGGACTACGGCGGACGGACTACAGCGGACGGACTACATCGAAAGGTCCATAGAAGACGCTTTCTTAATATCATCCAGATTCTTTTATCGGCTCTTGCCCTCGCGTTAGGTCATCTCTAGGGGACGGCACACGTCAAGTATATGGACGCAGAAAAGTGCATTGATATGAAAGCTGGATTTCAAACTCCGTAAGATTGTCGCACAAAAATCGACTAAAAGCCAGTCTCGCATGCAGTCAGTCCGTGTTGTCTTCCCAAATTGGTATGTTTCACCCCAAGAGTAATAAAGATATGGAGCGTTCATCTGCTGATGGGTTTGCCATGAAGGCTACCGAAATATCTCTCAAGTTATTTACCACGGCATCTCTTGGCCCGTTGTCACGTCCAAAAATTTCCCGGAAGTGTCCTCGCGCGTAGCCTTATCAGCCTAACGAATTATCAATCTGTACAAGAACTTCGTGGTCGAGGGTGTTACATACCGATGCAATGACTGCCGCAATACTGTCTTCAACAGTAATATGAGCTTTCTCCAAACCCAGCTTCCTCGCTGATGAATTCCCCATGTCAGTTTGGACGAAGCCGGGGTGAATTGCGTACGCAATGAAATTGGTGTGGACCAGATGTACAAGCAGGGTGAAGTGATTCAATGCGGCCTTGGACATGCTATAGCCCAAACAATTATGGACTGAATGCGTTGGCAACAGTGTCGTCGACCCGGCGCCACTGCTCACCGAGATCCAAATGGGCTTCGCAGACTTCTCGAGGAGGGGTTTGGTGGCCTGGAAGAGAGCAATTGGCGAAATGGTATTGATGTTCAGAGCATCGGCGACGTCCGCCAGGGAGGTGGATTCCAGAGACGTCGGTTCCGGTAGGGTAGCGGCGTTGGCAAAAACAATGTCAATGTGCGTGATCCCGGCTTTAGAGGCAGCTTCAATGGCTTTAGAAGGGTCCTCTTGTCGCGAGGAATCCAAGCTAAGAAGGATTAGTTTGGAGCCTGAAGCTGTTGGGAGACTCTTGAGATCATCGTAGGCGGAAGAGCTGCTGTCGCGGACCGTGCCAATAACAGTATGATCGGGGCGCTGGAGGTAGGCCTCGACCAGGGCTCTACCGAGTCCTTGATAGGTTTAGACATGGCATACGAACTAATGAAGAGCGACCATTACCTCTTCCAGCTCCAGTGATGAAGACAACAGTAGGCATGGCTCAGGTAGGATTGTACCGGGGGGTGTCAGGTGAGGTGAGGCGTGCAATTCAAAAGTTTCACTGAGACTCAAGAGATCGAAGGAATTCCCCCTTTACATTTGTATTATTATGTGTTCTGGGAAATATGCTGGTTGCCTGTTGATATCAAGGACACTGTATATTTGTAAGCGATATGTACTACCCTTGTCTACACGCTAACATCAATTACTGTCTTACTGGTGTCGTATGCTCATTCCAGGACTTGGATTCGTAAGCTCACATTGTAGAATCGCCCCGTTAGGGTCTTGTTGATGCCCTCAGGCAGCCCTCGGACAGTTTTCTCTCGGAGACATACGAATGATGCTCTGTCTTGGACGCGGGCGACCCAGTCACCCGGTAAATGGAGCGTATTTCGTCCGTTTCGCTGGATAGGTTGATAAATGTAACTCCCTGGTGCCTGTACCCTAAGATATGGCCGTCAACCCCAAATCTTGGTGTGCGGTTAACGACCGTCGAACGTCGATATGGAAGCTGGGAAATCAAGGACATAAGAACGAGTGGTATTGGGGCTGGGTGGCAGCTATCGGATGGAGGTTGGTAAGTGATCATATCTTTGGAGATCAGCCAAATTCCCTGTTAATACGAAGCAGCGGGTATGTCAGCTGTTTCACAGGATGCCTTTGAGGTCGCGAAGTCACGTGCGGAACCATTGTTAGTGAATGACGAGCTTTTCTATACGAGTAGTAAGCCGCAGTTCAGCCATCGTGCCGACAGAGGGACAAGCCTACCACGAGGTAGACACGATCTCAGAGGCGCGGCCTGATGGAATCAAAGTGGGTGCGTTCGAGGGCGGCCTGAAAATAAGGGTGAATTTTGCCGAACCCCGACGACGCCAAGACCAGAATTACCATCTCACCACGTGCCCACCTCCAACCTGAGCGTCTACTTTACTCAGACGACAGCAACATTCTCCACCACCCTGGCCTCCAGGTGTCGCACTCGACGGCCCCATTGCGCTGAATGTATATAAAACCCATGGAGACCCACATTTTCAGGTTGTCCGTCCGGAGCCGATTTCAGGACTCATCGGCTCACTTGCAATAAGCCAAACTCCAAGGAGGCCTGCCCTGCCACCGAGAACCTGGGGTTGAATTCGTGCCTCAGCAAAGCTGAAGCCTTCGAGCACTGAGGTCCGGTTTGTTGGCTTGTATATATCGGCCAACGTCACGGTGTCGCTCTATCCGGCCCCCATCTGCACTAGTGCAGAGCAATGTAGCTGTACGGCTTACTCAAGACGACTCATGCGCCGGCCATAAGCCACAAACTTCTACAACTTGAGACAAAATGGAGCGGCACCGGACTGTCCATCGTGTGAATCTACAGGAGTGAGACGGAAACGGGGTCTTGTCTACGCAGGCGGGATGCCTAAGGGTGACCCAGCACGTCCCTATAAATCAATGTCACAGTGAAACAAAATCGGTTCCTACGGTTGAAGAAAACCAATTACAACAGTCACATCCATCTTTGTTTGATCGTACGAGCGACATCATGCATGACTCCGTGCGTACTTAGCTTTGCGGCTCTACCAGAACAGAACACGCGCCGGAGAGCCAGTGTACTATCTTTAACCAACGAAATCGACGGCAATACTCTGCAAGGAAAGGTGTTGGTCAAGTATGCTTTTTACCTTGCCCACATTTGATAAAGCTTCCTGATTTCTATCGTCTGTCCGTCGCCAGTGTTCCACTTTTTTAGCGTGCCATCCTCCCGTTTATTAGCGCTGCGCGCGTGCATCGTTTGCAGAGACGATTATTTCTATTTTTATACTACTACCTAAAACGCCACTTTTATATTCCTTCAAAGGCTTTCACGAATATCTCATGTCTCTCTCACCAATGTTTTCCCCCAGCCGGAGAGGTAAGTGCAGACCATGTAGAGAACTCAATCTTCAAGTAAGTCAACTGCACCCCTATAGCCACTAAACGCGCCCTAAATTTTTTCAGTGTGACGAAAACAAGCCTCGATGCAGCGAATGCGTCTCCTCGAACAAAATATGTGGGGGCTACGACTTGGGCAATGTCTTCATTAATATGAACGCCACAGGGCCCCCTCCAGTATTCACCCGGTCACGAAACGCTCAGAAGTACCTTGTAGTTGACGTTGCATCTCAACCGTCATTTGCTGGGAGCTCTCGGCCTTCTTCTACGCAACCTATGAGCGACCCGACGCTTTTACTGCAGGACTGGGACAACACCTATGAAGTAACGACCGTATTTCTTGATCACTACTACAGACGATTCGGTCCCGACAAGACTTCTTCTGAACCCCTTCAAGCTGGGAATGAATGTGGTGGCTGGAGAGCTCTTCTTCCTGAATGGATTGGGATATCACCTATATTAGACACTGCCATTAAAGCACTGGGAATATGCTTCATAGCTTCACAATATCGTCGAGATGAAAGACTTCTAGACCGGGGGAGAAACATCTACTTAGAGGCGTTACAGATGTTACAGCCAGCCTTAATCGAGACTAAACCCCCGCACCGGAAAGAGCTACTCGCCACGACTCTCGTACTGAGCTCTGTAGAGCATTTTCTTTCTAATGGATGTGGGGCCCCCAGCCAACGAACGCACATCGAGGGAGCCAGCCGACTTCTCCAATGCATTTTCAACTCACCCTGTCCCGACCAAAGTCTTGATAGCAACTCCAATGCCCTCTTCATCTTCGTTCTCAACCTAGGCCTCTTCGTCAATCTGGCCACCCGCCGCCCCTACGTCTTCGCCTCTCCAACCTACCGCCCGCTCGTTCATCGCCTCTACACATCCCACCCCGCGCACCGCACAAACCTATACTTCCAACTTTGCGAGAGCGTCCTCCCCCTCACCGACATCGTCGTCGCTGTTGACGCACTCGCCGCGACCCCAACCTCCTCTTCCAACCAAACCACCATCGACAACACCTTAGAGAACATGGGACTGCTCGACCAAGCACTCTCCTCCTGGCACGACTCCCTCAAATCCACTACCCCCGGGCCCTGGACGACGTCAACAGCGATACCAGTCGCCACCCCATCCAGTGTCCCATTTCCCCTCCATTACACGACCATCGAATCCTGCACACTACACTGTCTCTTCTGGACCTTCCAAATCTTCCTTTTGGACGCGCGCAAAACACTGTCTTCTCTTCTGCCAGACTCCCACGACCCACCTGCATTGCCACCCCCAAATCCAAACGTAGACCTAAACACCCAAATTGCGGAATATGCAAGTCTGATATGTCGGTCTGTAGAGTTTTGCGCTAAGGGAAGGAGCTTTGCGGCTGCGGAGAATATGTTGTTCCCGCTGGAGGTAGTGAGGCGTTGGTATGAGAAGGTTGGGGATCAGGAGAGGATGGGGTGGTGTGTGCGGACTGTGGAGACGATTGCGGAGGAACAAGGCTGGGGGGTTGGTGGCGGGCGTGGGAGTGGGTGAGCTGGTGGTGGTATCGACGCTGCTGAGGGGCTTCTCTTTTTCTGGTGTATAGAGGCTGACATGGGCGGTCATCTGGTGGCTAGCTTTCTTACCTAGAGCGGCTACTTCGGCGTTCAATTGGACTCGGATTTCTCACTTGTTTTATCACATCCGCTTCCGCATTTTCACGGCTGGTTGGGACCACGCTCAAGGCGAGGAGAAATGAGGAAATGTATTGCTCATAAATCATACAGGTATCAGGAAAACCCCGTTTTCTCTATCCCTGAGGTGACATGTCTACCATATTTCATCGAATAGAAGCCCGACTCATCTAGACCTCCTTCTTGGGCACACCGCCGGGCAAAGTAGCCACTTTCTCGTTGAAGAGCTTCTCAGCGCCTTGCCACACGGGAGTGGTAGAACGATCCTTCAATGCCAACAAGCTAGGCAAGAGATTATCGGAGAAGTTCTCCGATGCCTCACGCGGCAGAGCAGAGGGGAGATGGTCGATCGAGATGACGGAGAGCTTGGGGCCGTTACCCTCAACCTGAACGTCGACGGTGGGCTTGTCGAAAGTGGTGTTGATGTTGTACACGGGGATGGGGTTGTGAGGGTTTGTGGTGTCGCAGCTGACATCGCAGATAACGCTCAGCTTGCGATTCGACGACTGCAGGCTCTCCTTATTGACGAAAGGTGGGATGGGCTTGGAGAGGTAGATGCAGTTGACAAAGATATCCGACTCAACAATCTCAGGGTATGGGCCAGGACGCTCCGAGGTCTCAGCGAGATCCCATTTCTTGATGTCTGAGCAGCCGATCTTCTCGAGGAGGTCAACGGCACCAGAACCACAGCGGCCCAGAGCGCCTAGGACGAGACTGCTAGGACGGCGTCCGGCAATCTTTTCGCCTTCTGCAACATCTTGCTTGAGTTGTTCGATCAGTTCGGCTTCGTTGTTGTAGTAGCCGCGTCCTTCGGTAAACTTCTCGATGCCAGGGAGGGGCTCGTTGGGATGAGTGAGCTGCCATGCCCATGTCTAGGGAAGTGTTAGTTCAGCTGCCCACTCGGAGATCTATATCTGACATACCTTGATGGCCAGCGCAGCGCCGACGAAACCAGCATGGTAGCCAAAAGCAGCTACTCTCCGGCCTGTAGAGTCCTGGAGGAACTCGAGATCGTACAAAACGCCTCCACCTCTTGGGAACCGCGCCAGAACCTGTTCCCATCCACCCTGCTGCTTGTAGCAATGCGCGAAGTGGACCATTGTGTGTTTGAGGGGAGTATCAGCCTCCGGAAGTTCCTTTAATCCGATAATAATGTGGTCCGTAGGTGCGGTCTCCCATGACCCCTCGTCCACGAGTTTAGCGCCAACCTGTTCGAATTCCTCATCTTTGAAGATACGAGAGTAGTTGGGATCCTTGGAACTGCGCTCTACGACAACGGGATAGCCAGCGTCGAGCAACTTCTTAGCGGTGGTGGGAGTGAGGCATGAGCGGTGCTCGTAGAGCTTTGCCTCAGCGCGGGCATGGAGAGTGGGAAAAGCCATTTTGCGAGGAGAGATTTCGATTTCAAGGACAATTGGAGTAGTGAAGGAGTTGAGGAAACGAAACTAGAAGAACGAACGGCGTTAACTGCGACGCTTGGCGGTAATGTCCTCCCATCTATCCAAGACGGCAAAGAGTCATAGTGGATCTGCTTTTTCTGCCGGGCGGCATAGGCTACCCCTGGAGTGCCTGGCCGAAGCCGAAGTCCCCACTGGGAAACCCATGTTACGTTGGCCAAGCCGGGCGCCGTTTTTCTCCGTGCACGTGGGGCGCCGATATGACCTCGATCGCATTTCCTTGACTTGCCCCAGATTCTGCTTGAATACGCCGTATCCTCCTCCGCCACCTGTCCGGACGAGTTTCAGGCGTTCATGATGCTTCGTCGCCCTCCACTCCTGAATTTGTGCCGTATTTTCAGAACATATGACACCAAAGATGGACACACCGAGAGATTCGCCGTCGATCTCGGCTGAACGACCCTCTCATACACGCCAGCCTTCGAGACAACCCACTTCGCATGTTCCAATAAACCCAAGCCAACTGAGAGAAGTCTATGTTCCATCTGAAGGGTCCGGGTCCCCAGAGAATACCACCCGTCACCCACCGACGCAACAGGAACACTCCCATGCAGGCCCATCGACGGGCTTGGAATTCTCCGGCGACGGTATTCACCCTGCACCCGATCATGCTTCGGTCCATTCTGGTGATGATGAGGCCCCCAGCGGACAGCCAAGGGGCATAGTGGAGTCTGAGCTAGAGCCAACCGCCCGTACGCGACTGCTCAACCACAATTGGGATGCCGGCTCCTGTTGTGGAAGCGAGCACTGCAACCATGGGACTATGTCTCCCCGCCCGTGGTCTGTGAGGAGTTATGGCACCATAAACTCTAGCATGTCGCGCACTGGGTTTGGAGGCCCATATCCTGGCGGTGCTGGCGAAGGCACCGACGCGGGCCAGGGCCTGCTGGGAGACGCCGGCGCCGAAAGTCTTTTGAGGGGTGGAAAAGCCAGCAAGAGGAAGACGACGAAGTATCTCGCTGAGAGACATGGCATCAGGAACCAGAAGATGATGTAAGTGGAAAGGCACTCGACTTATATATGCACCGTGCTAATTTCTCCAGGTATCTGGCCTATTACGTACCTGTCATCAACTGGGTACAGCAATACAAGTGGCGATATTTTACAGGCGACCTAGTTGCTGCTATCAGCATGGCCTCGTTCTATATTCCCATGTGCCTTTCGTTCGCGTCGAATCTTGCGCATTTGCCTCCAATCCACGGCCTTTACTCGTTCGCGATCAACCCTGTGATATACGCCATACTTGGTTCATGCCCTCAGATGGTTGTGGGACCGGAAGCCGCTGGATCCCTTTTGGTAGGCGAAGTGGTCAGAGAGGCTATCAAGGGAGGGAAAAGCTCTGATGACGATGGTATACTCCAGGCCCAGATTGCTGGTATTGTTACGTGCATGGCCGGCGCATTCATCTTCATTGCCGGTCTCTTCCGCTTGGGCTTCCTGGACAATGTCTTGAGTCGACCATTTCTGAGAGGTTTCATCAGCGCCATTGGTGTTGTTATCTTCGTGGACCAGCTGATACCAGAGATGGGCCTTGCGAGGCTTGCTCGCGACCAGGTGGCACATGGAAGTTGCCTTGACAAGATTGTGTTTCTCGTCCGCAATGTCGGTAACGCTCATAAGCTTACCACTGCTGTATCCTTTGGCGCATTTGCTATTATCATGTTTTTCCGGTAGGTCAGCCCCAGGCTCTTTATTGTTCCAGCACTAACTTCCTGCAGAGAAGTAAAGAACCGATTGCAATCTCGATACCCCAGCGTTGCATATATACCCGATCGATTTGTTGTTGTTGTTCTCGCCGGATTTTTGACCTGGCACTTCCGCTGGGAAGAGCAGGGACTCTCGGTTCTAGGGGATGTCAAGTCAACCGGCAACCTCTTCGCTATTCACTTTCCGTTCGACCCTCCCCACCTCAAGTACGCAGGAGATGCCGTCAATACCGCGTTGATCATATCACTGCTCGGATTCTTCGAGTCTTCTGTGGCCGCAAAATCTCTCGGTACCGGGGACCGCTCCAAGGATGGCATACAGCTGCAAATCAGCCCGAACAGAGAACTCATCGCGCTTGGTACTGCCAATATTACCGGCGGTCTTTTCATGGCTCTTCCGGCCTTCGGTGGCTACGGACGCTCAAAGGTCAACAAGTCGACGGGCGGTATGACGCCGATGAGCTCCGTCTTTCTCTCTTTGATCACGATTTTGTGCATTTTCTTCCTCCTTCCGTACTTCTACTACCTTCCGAAGGGCGTGCTGTGCGCTATGATCTCAGTTGTAGCCTACTCCCTAATGGAGGAGGCGCCACACGACATCAAATTTTTCTGGAAGATTAGGGGTTGGGCCGAATTATCCCTGATGTTCCTGATCTTTCTCGTCACTATCTTCTGGGATCTCAAGCGCGGTATTGCCGTAGGCATAGGACTCAGTATATTACGCCTGATCCGCCATTCCACCAGGCCTCGTATCCAGATTCTAGGACGTGTCCCTGGAACGACGGATAGATTCACGAACGCAGAGTTGGACCCAGCCAACGTGGAGTTTATCGAGGGCTGCCTTATCGTGAAGATACCGGAGCCTCTGACATTCGCCAACACAGGATCGCTGAAGACCCGGCTCCAACGCCTAGAAGACCATGGCACCAGCGCAGCACACCCCGCCTTGCCGCGCGTGCGACGGGAAGAGCACAACAAGAACATCATCTTCGACGTACACGGCGTTACCAGTCTGGACGGCGCGGGAGCGCAAGTTCTCAGCGAAATTGTGGAGAACTACAGACGCAGGAATGTCAATGTCTTCTTCTGTCGTATTCCAAGCGAGCGATCGCCCGTATGGAGACGGTTCGAAAGGAGCGGGATCGTCGAGGCATGTGGCGGGAAGAGGCATTTTGTCAGTTCGGTGGAAGAGGCGTTGAGGATGACGGAGTTGGAGAGGTTGTCGGAGGAACTGGGGAATCAGAGGGGTGGTTTGGTGGAAGAACCGCATGGAACATGAAAAGAAGAGCATGTATTCAAGAAATAAAGAAGCAAGTTTGTGTCGTGGCATTGATAATCGTAATACGTTTGTCGGAACGATCGTCATCGTTGACTACATCACGCCTCCCTTGTACAATATGATGCTCTCGCGGTCTCGACATTCCCTCATTATAAACCCACCCCAACCAAATGCTTCCACATACAACCATAGCAAGAGTGAAGTTGGGTCTCTCGTCTGATCGGCCATACACAAGTCTCTTAGCGCCCGTTGAGTAGTATCGTAGGTGACTAGGTGCGAATAGCGTGGTGTTGTATGTTTTTGAAAATTTGGTTTTCTTCTTTTTACCCGCGGCTTTTGGAAGAGGAGAGAGAGCGAGGTACGTCTTTGAGGTCGGTGAGGTGGAGGAAGATCCGTAAAGTTTGAGGGGATTGAGATGCGCTCCCGACTTTCTCCTCCCAGCAATGGGTTGGGGCCCCTGCCACTGCTGCCGCATGGTTGAGACAACAGAGTATGGGGGATGAGATGGCATGCAGGATGGATAGAGTTGCATGTGAGACTTTTACAGATAGGTTTTCTGTCAAGATATAGGAAAGTTACTTCATGAAGTCAGAACGGATCATATGGATGCGGAACGTCAAGCATGGTCCTTTCACTTAGTGTCGGAACAGGCTGGGAATATTTTAATTACATGATAAACGTGCAAGATGATAAAAGGAGTGGTTCAGGCTTAGGTGACGGTCAGTACTTGGGTATTTTGAAGAAGAATGTGCCAGCGTTTTTGAGCCCGGTCGTATGGTCAGTGGGAAGCCTATGCCAAAGGTCACGAAGACGAAAGGACTTCAGCGCAGCCAAATGCAACTTGTAGTTGCTGTTATCATTCGAAGGACATCAATAATAGGATGTAACTGCGACATTATTTTGGGAACCCAGTGTTGGCGAGAGAAATATGCAGAGAGTTATATGTGCCCGTTAAATCTGTGCTTTAATCTATGTGAGGTTTGCCACCTCAGGTTTGCCACTCTTTAGTGTTTGTTGTTTGTGTACGATTGCCTACAGCAATCGTCCTCTCTTCATGTATTTAGTGAGCCTCAGGCTCCCTCCTGAGATAGATTATCGAGATTCAGTTCAGTCATGAGAGTCCCACATTCTACTACAGCTATTCCTATTTCGCAGTGAAGATTCAAAGCGCTCCGAAAGTCACAGTGCTCAATTTTATTGGAAGTCTTGGAAGCGTTGGAGAGTCCACCGAAATATTTCCAAACTAACCAGAACTCTTTGCGCTTCAAAATATTCGTACTGCCAATTCTGATTTTCTTTTAGCATGAACGCATGTAAAAACCTTTTGCCTTCGTCCGGAGTGATTTGCCAGGTGTGCCCTGCGACCCGGAGTATTCCATCAGAAAGCCGCGGTCTTCGACTGCAGCATCTCGGAACAAAGGTCGATTCCACGAGGTTTCCTCATTGACAGCGTTCTGTTTCAGGCAAAATCATACCTTCCCCAAGCATATACTACGCATCATTGCGCGGTCAGCGCCTGCAACATAGGCCGTGTGAAGAACACCACCGTGAGACCGTTTGATGCACATGTGAAGGGCGCCTTTCGTATACTCAAACTCCTGTGAAGCTACACTGCAAGGTAACTGCTCCCCCTTGGCTCAATCCTCTTCGGAAGAAGTGTTCCGACGGTATTCCGTGCAGCTTCGTAAGGCCATCCTCGGCCTCTACTTCGTCTTATCTAGTTTGTACCTGCTTTCAACGGTGGTATTCCGTGCATCCTGCATCATGCAGATACGGTGGCCGAAGCCTGAAGAGACAGGTAAAAACGCACAGGCACGTGGAATCTTGATCAGGGGTTTAACTCCTGCGGGATCGTTAGGATTCATTGTTCCCACGCTCGTGGATCAGAGTAAGGCTACGTGCCCGTCGCGGATAAATGAGTGAAATAGAACGAATCTGGCCTGCGAGACAGGAGTGCAGTTCGCGACTTGAAGCTCGGATTCGAGTGGCGTCTGGCTCGTTCGGGGACTAAGGGCTAGTACGGGTGGTTATTTCCCGGATCATTTTACGGAGAACGAGAACGGGTAGCGACATCATTATGGCTTTTAAAGGCCACACTTGAGAGCATCATTGAAGAAGGCTTGAATTTACTAAAGATATTCTGGTGCGGTAGAACTAGAGATGGACTCTGCATGGAAAGCGTATGCGCGGTTTGGAAGATCTATTGACCTCGATCAACGTTGAACGAATTTACTGCTATGTCTTATTAGCCTGCATCGCGCGAAGAGCCTGGTATGGAATATTCTCGCGTTCCGGACCGAGCTCTTTGACCATATTTTGGCATGTCATCGACGCAGGGGATACACGCTCGAATCCTTCGATCCTTTTCCGTAGGATCTATCAAAGTGGTGCGTGCTCCCGTTCGCGGGACCTTGAGGATCCGATCAGTTTGGATCATTGCCCCTGGATTCTCTGCAGTAATTCTAGAGCAGATCTGAGGCTTATATTCCACAAGGCAGAACGCCAAATAGGAGGCGTACATTTAGTTTTTTTTGGTATCCGCTTTTTGAAGGCGTGCTGTATTTGTCTCGGCCCGAAAGCAGACATAAGAATCCAAACTCTTTCCAGATTGTCACCTCTGCAACGATCAGCTAATTCCCGGGGAACTACTCGAAACCCGAAAAGTCCCGGGACCGTGGTTCTACCCTCATTGAATGTCGCCAGAATCCGCTGGCAATTGACGGTAATTAGCTCCGTCCAGGTTGAACACAAGTCTGGACATTTAGTTCAAAGCCTCTGAACCAAATTAATCTCCAATGCTGGTAGCTAATGTGTGCACTTTTGCCACGATGGAGATTCTGTCCCGACTTTACCGTGTTCGACAAAGGGTGCTCCGATGTAACCTCCCAATGTCTGCGAGAATGGCCTGTTTTTGGGAGCGTGCAGCTGGGGGCCAGATATCTGCGCGTTGAGAACTGAAAGTCTACGCAATTGTTACAAGGTCTTTACTCTTTCACCATGTCACAGTTCGATACGATCAAAGCTAGGTTTTACAGTACATCTACATGGTGTGTGGTATTGGGCAACAGCCTAGGAAGATACGAGAGCGCATTTGAAGGTCTTAATACGTGTTTGGAATGTATGGAGAACCATGGGAAGTTTTAAAGGCTACGTTTCTATAGTGAGGTATAACTGTCCATACAGTTTGCCCAAATCGCTACCATCAAGCTGGTGTAATCCACGGTGGCTGCAATAGGTATTCCGTAGAAAGTAGTTAAACCGAACTCACGTTGGTATTCCTGATTTTCATTGATCTGAGGAATGTAGGGGCCGGTACATCACACTGAAAGCATGTAACTCCCCGACCTCGCCGCCTGTTACCGCTATAGACGGGATTTCACTAGAGATGAAGTGTCCTAGCCCGGCAATATTGAGCAAAGTGGACACGTACCCTCACTTCGCTTGAAAAGCGAAACACCAACATTTTCCCTTGCTCTACCCGTTGCAGCTCAACGATGTATATGAAAATAACGCGGCGCATCAACACCTCAACCCACTCAGCCTCGCCGTCCTCAGAACGAGCGGGGATGCCAGCAGAACAGTCAAAACAAGCCTTAGCAGCCAATCGATAAGAGACCCAACTACCATCGTGCATACCCGCAACTCTAAAACTGCGCCTTGCAATCCCATTTGCGGCTGGGTTTTCCAGTTGCCAACAGTGATCATCCCCGCCCGGGTACCTGCTGCTAGACGTCACAACTCTCAAACAGCACCCCCCCGGACGTGATACTACGCCGCAGCGGACCTACCCAAAGCTTTTCGGTCAGGCCGTACTGCCTCAGCGTTTCGAAACGTAAGCAACAGCACTTTGCACGCCGATGCCGGGCGGCGAGGATGGCGGCGAGGAGAGCTTGAACAGTGGCGGCTTGAGACCTTTCTACGGCTCTTCGTGCCGGTTAGCTGGGTACAGATCTTGATTGCGAGATTGAAGGTTGCTGCGTGCATTCCCCGATGTATCTTTGAGGCACAGTACGTCTTCAGTGCAATGACATGGATTTCGAACCCGTCACGAACACTGCGACAACAATCGGCCAGACTATAGCGTGGACGATCCGCGACAGGGTGGTAGATAGTTCGAGAAATGTCAGAGAACGTGACGGGGCCCGCCTTCCGCCTGTGCACGAGAAGACGGCGACGATGGTCAGATCTGGCAGACCTGTTTTTGAGGAAGGATGAGAGACATCTCGCGCCACATGAGCGCATCAGCACCTGACTTTCCAAACCAGGATAATTAACTACCTTTAGCAAGTGACGCCCGTAATTGGCGCTTATCTTTGTCGCACTGCGACTTGCAACCAACTCATCGAAGAGAAGTGCAATGGTCGCTTATGGCATCGTCCAAAAATTCCAAGTACCAAGTCGACACTGCATACTCCGAATGTTTTCAACACAACTTAACTCTACCGAACGCCGCTCCGATCCAATAGCATATCTGCCGCTCTCTTAAGCTTAAGGGGGCCGGCCCGAAGCGCAAACTCACGCGCTCTGCTTGGATCGGTGCCGTAGCCGTCGAACCCTAAGAACCTCGTGGCATGTCTGCGCCCCATTCTTCGAGCCGCCCGAGCTGCAAGAATTAGCGACACAAGACAAGGCGTTGAGTGGACTGATGGGGCCCGCGGCCGGCGGGTAAGGCTGTGACTTCATGTGGGATAGCGGCGAAGCTCACCACTTGAGGAAATATGTTGTGCAATGACCGTAACGGATGCGAGTCACACCGAAATGAGACGGATACACAACAGATATGTGTTCGCAGGTAGTACATGTAACTGTTTAACCAAAGGCTGGGCGGGTATGCGGAGCCGCGTGCAGTGCGCGGGACTGGGTCGAGTCTGACATCTGCGGTTCAGACGCGGGGGCGCATGCGCTGCGGTGAGGACGAGGCTGCGGATGTGGTACAGAGACAGACTCAGTGAAGGTGGGTTACGTAGGTGCCTGAGTTGAACGCAGGTCCCAGGTTGCCCGGGAACATGTGGCCGAGTTTGGTTCTTGTCACGACCGCTTGCTCGGGAAGCTGTCTTCCGTGCTAGTGTTGCCATTGTGTTGTATGGGCTGTCCGTCTGTTTACTCATACATCCCAATGCCAAAGGGTCATATGCTGTAGTCCTTTCTTGAAGTATGCCTTGAGACACAGACGGAGAATGGCCTTCACAGGTTGCCTCCACTCTGAATGAAAACAAGGTCCTTTCATTTCCCTTTCCAAGTTGATGTTCTCAACTCCCACGTCTTCACTGGGGCCAACCTCTACGCCGCTATTCTCTCCGCTCGTCCTCCCAGGCCCATCCCTCATCATGATCACCCACCACCATCTGTTTCCCCTCCGTCCCTCCCACCCGTGCCACACGCCCCTCCCCCCGCCCCAAGCGCCAGGACCCCGGCCGGCAGCTCCCACCCCCCCTGCTGCACGGACCGAGCCACCCTTCGACCCAACTTAATCACTCACGAACCAATACCAACACAGCATTCGTACAGCGGTAGCGTGGTAATGCAGGGGTACAGGGCAGTGAACTGCAGCGCACCGCACCGAGGTACCGGGGTTTGACGGTTGTTTTTAGCAACGCTGATTGGGGGCCTGGGACCAGGATTGATGTTGGTGGTTGGAGTGAATGTGAGCTTGCTGGTTGTTGCCAGTTGCTGGGCGTGGAGTTGGATGGGGATCGCGCGGGATTGGGGAGGATGGGGATTCAAGGGCAATGGGAGGTTAGTGCAGGGCGATGTGAGAGGAGCAGGTACACTCGCGCGAACGGTTTGTTGATCCAGCCAGGAATTGCGCGAATGCTGCTAGCCGGACAGTAGGCTAGTGGCAAAGCTGTTGCTACCTGCCTGAGGAATTTTGGATGAAGATATAGGTCTTAATAGCGGGCAGTTAGCCTTTAGATTGGTGTTTCGAGTCGTCACTATCACAGCGGCACGGTGGAACCGGTCCTGGTTCATACTCGAGACTGTATTGAATATACTGTATGCTGATGGCATAGCGGCGTAGTTTGAATGTTATTAAGCATTGAAGTCTTCACTGGCGCACATACCCTGTGCAAAAGTAAACTCCTATCTCCCGCTAAACCCGGGATTTGCACAATGAAGGTCATGGTTGAGGTCAGTGAATGTCTCAGAGTGCACGGTCAAGCTGGAGACGATGATCAGAAAGCCACTTCTCGCAATCTGATCCGTCATCAGATGGCAAAGGACACATCTCCTGTTCCCATGTAGGAGCGATGATATGAAGAGCGATTGCCCTGGATCCCAAAGAATGTGATGGCGAAACACGACGGTGGCTTGCATCGAAGGCGTAAACCGAGGCTTGCATGACCTGCACCATGCCCAACATAGACAGCTGTCACCACGGAAGGCGCTGGCTCGCATCGCCGAAAGTCGCACCCGAGAAGAAGGCTTGCAGACTGTCGTTCTCACTTACGGAATCAGCTCAGGTCCAGACGTACCTTTTTATGATTCTACCCTGGCCTAGAGACAGGTGCAAGCTGCGGATGGCATCTCCTACCTAGCTTCCTCTTCTGCATACTGCAGGTGTCGTATGGGTTCCAGCAATAGCCCAGCCAGAACCTCGTGAGCCACGCGAGGCTGGAAACAAACCATCTGTGTGCGCCAGCCTCGACAGGTAGCTGAGAGCCGGGAGTTTAGACAGGACTTCGCAGACGGAGAATAGGTAGATAGAGTGAGGCTGAACACGGCCGCGAGATGAAGATCGCTCGTTTCCCTCGCGCCTCTCTGCGATGCAATGCGGAACCAGGCCGCGGTGACCAACACGCAGCTCGCTCGCCAGCGCACATGGCGCGCAAAACCAGGGAAGACAGAAATACGAAATGAACCGTAAGTACGATCGTGAGCGAACACGAAGAGCTGACAGCCGCGTGGTAAGGCAAATGTGCGAGTCTCCGATGCATTTTCGAATGGTTCGGCATACGAAATTCATCGTATTCGTCACCGGCCCGATGGAAATCATGATTTTGAAGATGGAACAATATGGAAGACGCAGTAGAATGATGAAGGAAACCCGTAAATAACTGAAAAAGATGCCATAATATGTGAAGCATGTCGCTTGTACTAATACTACAATAGTCCACCATTCCTAGACAAATTTGTGGAGGGTAATTGGGAAATTTAGGAAGATTTTAAGGGCGTGAGAGCTGCCGTTTTCGACAGCACGGAACTGAGAGAAGAAAAAAGGACATGAAAATCGTGCAAAACAGTAAGAAGTAGGCTAATGACCCTTACACTCCAACAAGAAGTCCCAGCCGATGCCCACCACTGCAGGCGGGCCCCGTTCTTCCATCCACACGCGGTTGGCCTAGTGGACAGTGATGTTGGATCGGAGTACACAGTAAAGGGGTGACAAGCAAGGATCGGCTGGTGAATGTTCATTGCAGATACCGGATCTGTCGGAGCTCGCCGCTAACCTCTTAATGTGGTATACAGAGCGAATACGGGTCATGATAAACGTCATGTGTTAAACTCAGGGTCGTGGGCATTTGATGAGAAGGTAATACCCGAATAACAACACAATCGGGGACGATAGATACGTTCAAAAATGACTGTGGACCCTGGCCGGGCATTGCATAGGCAGTGAGTGGTGTCTTACAGAACCACGGAGGATGGTTGGCGCCAAACTGTATATGTAACTCTGGTCTGAGTAGTTGGATCGCCCGTTGCCCGGCGCTGACCTCCTAAGCCGAGGCGTATGTGAGTAGAAAACATGGAAAGTATACGTCGGGGGGCGAGCTGGACACTGTCGGTCGCTCGTCGATTTTGATCGGGCTATTTCGAGGCCTTGACCAGCAGGTGGCGTTCCAGTCAAGCTGGGTTGAACCACGAGGCTGGGTTTGTTCTGCACCGACCTGCCTCAAGAAGTTCGGGCCGATAAAGGCGATAAACCACGAGGTGTGCCCATAGCAAGAGGAGTGGAAGCGTTCTCAGAACACGGTCCGTGATTGTTGTAGTTAGAGTATGAGGCGCCTATCGTGGACTGGTCAATTATCTATAGCAAGGAATGAGGCGTGGGGGAAGCCATGGCGACATTACTTACCGACAAAGGTGACCCAACCCTTGACGTCCCCAATCCGACATCTCCTCTCATAATCTCGGGGAATATTTATGTTGGACTATGCGGCCGTGTCCGTAACTTATCTACAAAGGGTAAGTAAGATGTCTAGTCCAACTACGACAATAGCATGGACACTAACCTTGACGGGCTGATTCGGGCTTGGCACCTCGACTTGGTTAGGGTCGGGTAATTCTTTTGAGGACGTATCGACTGTAGTATTCTTGAGGAGAAATATGGAAACGTGTGCACATTGAAAAACACCAGGTGGGAAACCGTCATGATAGGGAAATACAAAAGCTTAGAAATTAGATGGACGTGGAAGAAGCCGCCTGGAACCAAGGAGAAGGCCACTGGATATGGCATTAATAAAAGCCAACGATATTCTTCCGGCGTGCATCGGAGGTTTACGGTTTAAATCACCGAGAATGCTAGAACGTCGACGAGCCTGTCAGTAGATGGTCAGCAAAAGTCGAGATGGTGACAGGGGATACGGACGTGGCGGCGTTGCAATACCATCCCACTCCTGAGGGACCAGTGGCAGACTCTTGATGCTGTCCAGGTATGATGTGGATGTTATCGGAGTGGAGTTTGGTATTCCGTGTTGTGTTTCCTGCAAACATGGCCATTCATGTTGTGTTCCGTGAGGAGACTCGGATTCTTGAACTGAGCATTCACTCAGCGATAAGGATGGTACTCCTCGTGAGTGAGGCGGTTGCGAGGGAGATACGGAGATAGTCGATGATGGCCAGATAGTGGTAGTTCCAGGGGAATCACACACGGCGGAATTGAAGCTGTGCATAGGCGGCATTAGCGCTGGCTGTACGGTGTATTCTGGCGTCCAAAGGCGCATGCCTGTGTCCGTAGGCATGAGTCCTGGGATGTCGCCCTCGAATCCGAGCCCAATAGGCATCTCTTTCTGTTGAGGCCATCCTTGGCTGTTCGCATACTGTTCAAAAGTATCCGATACAGGTAAAGGACCGCCATAGGAAAACGACTCCGGCGTGCGTGGCGTCAGCCCGCCTGGCTGCCCGTATGGCTTCTCCACGGTGTGCGGTGTGAAGTGAGCGGTGTTTGTATCTGAACCAGCAGAATAAGGATAACAATCATCGATAATCTGTGGAGTGTAGGTTTGGAGAGGTGTAAGCATGGACATCGCGGCAAAGTCTGGCATACGGTGGCCCATCTTGACAGCGGTGTGGAAGTCCATTTGAGAGACGGCACGAACTAGCTGGTGTCTCTGTGACGGGTTACTACGTGGCGAAGGATGCCGACCGATTGTCGGTATGCTGTTGGTCGAAGGGAACCGTTTCGGAGAGACGGCATGCTTCTTTGTGCTCCTGTAACTGCTGTCTGAAGTGCGCCGCGTCGATCGCGGCTCACACACAAGGCCTTTTGCTGTGCAACGAGAGCATGATGGGACCTTGGGTATGATGAGTACTGAGACGTAGGTCTGAAGACTAAAACCAGCTTACAGCCTTGTCGCACTTCGTCTTCGCTTTGGCACATATTGTGCAAGCAATTGGTCTCCTCTGGGACATTTTGACGTATGGATTCGGCTTTGTGTACGTGTTCCCTTGAGATCGATCAGGAGTGGTCTCTGCCTTGCAAAGGTGATTCATTGGAAGAAACGACAAGTCGATTGGGAGAGTAGCAGAGAGAGCTCCGAAAAGAAGGGGCACTATTGACAAGAAAACAGTACAAGGACGGACCCAGGTGATAGATGTAGGTGTATAAGAGATGTTGTGTGAGGATGGAGGATTGAGGACTATAGAGCTTCTGGACAAAGGCGATGGGACCCCAAGGATGGAGACTTACGTGGGATATACTATATGCTGGCCCCGTAGATGCTTAGATTCCCGGGGGACATGGCCTCGCCCTAGGCTTCTTCAACGGTTGCCCTGTGCAGGATTCGATTCAGCCCCCTCCTGCCAATGGAATGAGGTCTGATGTTACTTTTCCTAAACTTGGCTGGGCTCCTTCCAAGATGGTTCGGCCTGTGTGGAGGTAGCGACATCCATCCCAGGGTCGTCAAACATGGGTTCAAGCGCCTACTCTTGCCATGCTTCCGCAGTCTGCAGATACCAGGGCGATCCGTAATCGTGGGTAGACTCGAGCAACAGAATGCATTGCCTGTTTCACATGAGCAATGGCGGCAAGGGATTTCTCTGCATGGCTGACCAGGCAGGGGTGGCACAGTCGTTGAGGGAGGATGAATGATCTGACGGGACTACCCCGATGGCGATGGCAGTGGTATACCTACCGTACAAGGTGTGGCTTGAGTCTGGGGACTACATGACCGCCTTGTCCCAGTTGCAGTACGTGCGAGAGGCGGGATCCCATTGCGCACCCTAAAGTAGCCGATAGATGGGCAGTGTCCCCACCGGGACAGAACACTTAAAAGCCTGCGAACTGCAACGACCAGCAACGGCGTCTAGTGAAAGCGGCAAAGCGCCGTGCCCGTCTCCTCTGTGCAACCAGAACCATGAGGCAACCGCCAGCGAGTAAACGTCGAGGATTGGTACAGACATTTTGAAATCTGAGTGAGCGTAGGGCAAGCCACCGGGGCCGATCAGGCGAATGCTGCGGCAATACTGCGGCAGAGGGGACCAAGTTGGTCCAGTAATGCAGGTCAATATAGAGAGCTTGCAGGGCGACGGCTGGATTGGTCATGTCTGAGAGGTGCAGCGTGGCGGCGTGCTCAAACAGGCTAGGCGCTCTTGCGCAGCCTCGCCCGCGAAACACATCTGATGTCGGGCTCAGTACTGGGGAAAATGTGGGAGGACGCAAATCCACTCCGCGCCGGCGATTGCGCTTTGGTTCGGCGTTCATCCATGGATAAACCGAGCAAATTAACCCAGAGCGCTGTATACCTGGGTACCTCCTCGTTCGTCAATATTACCCGAGCGATGTCGCTACTTCCCTATACGGTACAATTAGGGTCATAATGCAGCTCCTCGGGAAAAGACGTGATTGCTTGTCGTCTCCATGGCCCATGATTTAAAGTGCTGATCGTGTCTAGAATGCGACGATAAACGCAAGCAATTCGTTGTCAGCCTTTGTACGATGCTTCTCAGCACATCTTCCAACGGTCAAAACTTGGAACAGCGCGACGTACGAGGGAAGAGAGATACCGCTGCACCCGTAGACCGCTGCTGCTGCTGCTGCTGATTACCAATGTGCCATGCTAGCCTGTGCGGATGATGAGTCCTCGTTTTGCGCCACCTTCTCTCTCTTACGGCTTCGAGATGGAGGTCAGCAAGGCGCGTCTCAATATTTGACCGGTCCTGAACTTCGTACACTTTGCCTTGTCGACCAGAGCTTTGAAGGACACAGTTTGATCCGCAATGGAGCATTAAAGAAGGCAATGCGAAAAGAAAGTGGCACCCGCGGACAAAATTCGCTTGTAGGGAGAAACGTGTTCACAGCAACATGCCGTATGCTGGTACGGTTGGAGAAGCGAACGCGATCAGGTATCCACGTGGGAATGGGATCACGGGTAGCCTCGCAGGATTTTGGATTTTGGCCTGAAACTGGGTCGTAGCTTGATGGTCAGGTCCACTTAAGCCTCAAAGTTCGACAAGCTTAAACGTCAAGAGCGACAGATAAGCCTCATGAGCATGGGCCTAAACTTGTGTGGGGACTGTGAGCTTGGAGAGCGGGTAATCAGAACATGGTTCGCGTTGTCGCATCTGCATCTGACCGTATAACTAAGAAGTGCGGGTGTGGCGTCGTGTCTGCAACCATAAGCCAGGTCCAACTTTCTGCTTATATGTCAGCATTCCATCAGTAAGTGAGCGGCGTAGTTCCGCGCAAGTGACCGCAACCGTCTTTGCGAGATTATTAGGATGGGGCGAAGAACATCGGGACCGAATGCACCGCCTCAACTAGTCAACGGGCGGGGAGTAATCATTTGCGTGTCGAGGAATACGGTGGTGAGAGGCACAAGCTTCAACTGAGACATAGTGAGCTATCGTAGTACAAGTAGTCGGCACAGATCCAAAAGGCCCGTGATCGGTGGTTACGGAGCGCTATGAGCCGAAGGGACAGCTTGTGTTGCAAGTCAGCGGCAGGGCCGGGGGAGTCAATGTGGAAGCAGTTAATATGGGTACGATGACTGAAGAGTAAATCAATCGCGGATAGACGAGTGGAAGGGTGCTGTGTGGTGAATGGTGGAGGGATGGCGATGTCGTTGAGTTTAGCTAGGTCGGGTTAGTCCCGAACCAGACTAGCGCAGCCGGTCCTCATCGGCAAGTTCCATACACAGTAGTCCACCATTGACCAGTTTTGACCTCCTACACTGACTATCGGTATTTTCCGAGCTCTCTTCTGAGCCAACTTAATCCTATTTCTGAGAAATATGGGCATCGATGAACCAAGCAGATTCCGGCCAGCTCACTTCCTTGCCGAGCATGCCCACCCCGAGACAGACATTCCCCTCGACTTGGTAATCTTGAACCAACCTATCCACAATTTCCATGTCTTCGCTCGTGTGTGGAAGCACTCGGAATACCGTATCTGCGCAGACGGCGGCGCCAACAGGTTGTACGACATGTTCGAAGGCCTTTCAGAAGCTCAGAGGCATGATTATGTGAGATATGGCACAGCGATAGACTGTCCCGTTACTGATTTTTGCCTAGCTGCCACAGTGTATTCATGGAGATCTGGACTCTCTTCGGGACGATGTGAGAGCGTATTATGAGTCGCATGGGGTTGAGGTCTCACAGGACCATGACCAGGAGAGCACCGACTTCGGCAAGACGATGAAGAAAATTGCTTCGAGGAGACCTTCAACGTCAGAACGAGAGGTCGTTATCCTAGGGACGTTAGGAGGAAGAGTTGATCAAGGTCTCGGACTCTTGCATGAGATTTTCAGAGAAGAGCTGAAGGACCCGCTTCTTCGCCTGTGGCTGATCTCGGAAGCCAGTGTCTCCTTCATTCTGGAGCCGGGTATGAACGTCGTCAAGGGCTTGAAGACAAGCGGCCTCTTCACCAGGAACATGGGCCTTATACCGATCTATGGGCCTGCCGTGATTACCACCTCTGGACTGGAATGGGACGTCAAGGATTGGGATACTCAAATGGGGACGAGGGTGAGTTCCAGCAATCACGTGATCTCAGACGAAGTGCAGGTAAAAACAGACGCGCCCATCCTTTTTACCATCCAGAGGAATTCAATATCAAGTAGCTCCGGCAATCCCAAGGGCACGACATAATTTCAACGCCCTTCCCTGAATATCGCGGCCGTGAACACAGAACGAGATCGGGTGAACCCTGGAAAGGGGCAAGACGGAAAGCCGGTTTTCTTCACAACAACAGTACACAGTATTTTGTTGATCGCCGTTTTCACCTCTCCGCCAGCCTGGTAGAGTCCACCGCTCCTACTGTGTATGATCGAGGTTTCTCACCGGACCCGATAATTTTTCCCAAGCTTTCCTTTTCGAAGGGTTTTCGAAGTTTCTGTCAAAATCGCCACTTGTCCCAAGACGGTTGAGATGAAACGAAACGGGAAACGGGTCCGTGCGCGCGATAAATTTGGTGATCCTCCCGCTACGGTTTACCCCTGGTGGAGATTGATGTCATCGCTCTCAGCGCATCCTGATGGAAAACTTGGTGTTGAGTGTCAAGCAGAGCGACGAGAGGAACATCGACCCCCAATACATCGTGCAACGGCTTTGAAAGTTCGGAACACCCCAATATAACCATGAGCAAGCACGTTACACAAGCGTGATGGCGGGGAATCTCACCCGTTCGCAGAGCTTCCCAAAGCGGCTGATGCTGACGGAGCCCAATTGGTCAATCATCATTATCGAATTGATCCCACCCGGTCTGCTGGCGGCCTTGCGAGCCGAAACAAGGCACACCATCTATCTATCGCTTTCTGTCCCCAGTTTCGCCCGTCATCACGATCTTGCGTTTCCTGTTCCCTCCTCCCTCACCTTTTCCTGGACTTGCTCGAGTCTGTTCCTTCGCTGAATTGCCCGTTCATCGCTCGCTAATCCTGCCCTTCGCTCACTATACTCGTACCCCCACGGCCCACGTTGAAAAGCTGCACAGAGCGATTGTGACACTCAGATTGCGCGGCCGGCTCTCCAGTTTCCCAGTTTCCGCTTTCGTCACCACGAGGACGCACAGTTTCAGAAGAAGACTAGCAGCCACCATGCAATAGTAAAGAAGCAAGTGACGCGCTCGCTCGAAGAAAACGTTCTGAACATCCAATCTCGTTTGGTGTGGGATCGGACGGCAACTTTGTATACAAACTGCACGAACGAAACGTCAGCGCGAACATGGAGCCACCAGCCAAAGCTGTCTCGATACCGGCGACGCCAACATCGCCCTTCGAAGATCCAGAATATGCGCGACAAAGCGGGCGCTCGTCTTCAAGTCTCAGTGCAGAGCGATCTGCGGCTTCTCTACGCAGCTCCGAGAAAAGAACAATGGAGGTGGCAGCCGGCGTGCCAGATGCACAGGAAACGGTTGGCTCTACATCAACAGGGCCGAATGCTACGCGAGACAGCCCAACCCGTACCCCCAACTGGCCTTTGCTGTCAACACCATCTCCGTTGACTCCTAGGGGATCCGCAGACTCAATTGAAAATGGTTCCGTTCCCAAGGGAAAGGAATCAGCAACTGATGTACCAAAGAGCGCGAATGCGTCGCCCAAGCGACCCAAGACCGCTGGGTCGATGCTCTCCCCGCGAATGGGAGCATCCCCACGACTACATACCCGTTCGCTAGCTCGCATGAGCAGACCAGAGCTTGGAAGAGAACTAGACTCACGGCGCAGTAGCAGCGTGCTGTCCATACAAGACTTGGGCTCCGACTACACGCGATATTTCAATTTCACCGGTGCTACTCCCAAAACCCCACCTCCGCGGTATAACAGCCCGTCACGGACCCAAACCCCCAGGACAGGCGCCGCCCTTGCAAATCCCTTCCTCACACCGAACGCGTCTACCACCAAAGTCGATAGAAATTACGCGGACTCCGAAGCGGAGAAGGGCTTCTTGGTTGACGACCGCCTCTCCGCACCATATGACGAGAAAGGCTCCATGCGTTGGCCACTCATATCCGATGAGGCCGAAGACGACGACGACATGCACATGCCCATGCCAGACGATGACATCCGCTTCAAGCCCCACTGGAAGGATCACTTCTCGCGCGGCAACGTCGCGTCCACCATTGGCCTGATTTTTATGATCCTGGGCCTGCTCTTCGTCTTCGTCGCTCTCCCCGTCCTCAGCGCCGTAGGCGTCATAGACTACAACTCCTCCTACGGCACCCCAATCGACCAAATGCCCAAGTTCTACCCGCATCCCGAGTCCTGGGCTACCGTCAATGACTTGCAGTACCCGTTGATGTCCAACATCCGCACCTCGCTCATCGACAAGGACACGCCCAAGAGCGCCAGAACCATGACGGGCGAATTCGGCGACGAATACGTCCTCGTTTTCAGCGACGAATTCAACAAGCCAAATCGCACCTTCTACGAAGGCGACGACCCGTATTGGGCCGCCCCAGATATCTGGTACGGCGCTACGCAGGACAAGGAGTGGTACGACCCGGACGCGGTGACGACCTGGGATGGCACGCTTGAACTGCGGCTCGACGCCTTCCCCAACCATGGCCTGCAATATCGCTCCGGCATGCTGAATTCCTGGAACCAGGTCTGCTTCAAAGGCGGCATCTTCGAGGTCAGCATGTCGCTTCCGGGTCCCGCTGCGGTAATGGGTCTCTGGCCCGGAGCATGGACAATGGGCAACCTGGGCCGCCCGGGCTACCTCAGCACCACGGAGGGTCTATGGCCATACACCTACCAGGCCTGCGACGTGGGCATCACACCCAACCAATCCCAATCCGACGGCCTCTCGTACCTCCCGGGCCAAAAACTCCCCTCCTGCACGTGCCCGGGCGAAGACCACCCCACGCCCGGCACCGGCCGCGGCGCCCCGGAAATCGACATCGTGGAAGCAGGCGCCAGCTACGGTGGCCTCCCCATCGCGACGCAGAGTTACCAGGTCGCCCCCTTCGACATCTGGTGGCACCCCGACTACGAATTCACCGCCTTCCCGGACCTGAGCATCAGCTGTCCGAACGGGTACACGGGAGGGCCCTTCCAGCAGGCCGTCTCCGCGACGACGAACCTCAATCGGAACTGGTACGACGGGAAGCAGTACCAAAAGTACAGTTTCGAGTACGTCCCCGGCGAGGGCGAAGGCTCGTACATCGTGTGGAAGGTCGGCGGCGACACCACGTTCCTGATGGACGGCCGCGCCATTGGACCGAACGGGAATATCCAGGCCAGACAGGTCAGCCTGGAGCCCATGTCGATGATCCTGAACTTGGGGTATAGCTCGAGTTGGACGGAGATCAAGTACGATTTACTCAAGTTCCCGACAATCATGCGGGTGGATTACGTGCGGTGGTACCAGAAGAAGGGGGAGGAGATGGTGACGTGTGACCCGCCTGGGTTTGAGACGACGAAGTATATCGAGGAGCATAAGGTGGCGTATACGAATCCCAATCTGACGGTACGTGAACGTGTTTCTGTTGTAGGATGAGAAGAAATGGCTGACATTGTGCAGAAATGGGATCAGACCGGGTTCAAGTGGCCAAAGCATAAACTGAACAGCAAGTGTTGAAACCCATCATGAATTGGTTCTACGCCAAAGAGATATCGTTATCCCGCACGATATACCGGGATGCAGGGCGAGATTCGGATATAGGGGGACGAGACCTTCGCGCTGGAAGAAGCTGTCCTTCCTCCTGCGAAGATGAGCGCAAGCCACCTCCTTGCCCGACAAGACGTACAGCCCACAACCCGAAGCAGAAACGCCCGCCACCAAGAAGCATCTCCATAGATGGGTGAAACCCGGCCTAGCTCCGCCCCAGCAGTCCTCCTCTCGGCCAACAACGCCGTCAGAATCCGTCCCTAAAGGAAAAACCGGACTCAAGAAACCATACCGCCTCGTACCGGTCCGCAAACCAGCACCTCGGACCATATCCACATACACTATGCATACATCCATCCGGTACATGCCCACATAACTGATAAAACCCCACGTTACCCACGCCCACTGGGCCTTGGGCCTATCCCTCTCACCCCGCCTCCGCCTCCGAGGCACCCTCATACTCAGTGCTCAGTGTACATACATATCGCCCAACCAATCATCCAATCCATAATACCCCCAATCCCAATCCGCCATCCTCCCCGGCGTCCAACACTCTCCATATCTCGTCGCGAATCGCATCGCCCTCCACATCGTCCCGTACCGACACATCCATAATCAAGATGGGCGTTTTCCAATCTCTTCTCTTCCCTTCTCTTCTTCATTCTCCATATCCGCACTTTAATAACCCCGTTTCCAACATCAACATCCCCATTACGGCGCGTAGGTTTTTTTCCTTTCCCAGTCGACTTGTTCTTGTTTCTTTATTTGGGTTTGCTATCATCATCATCCATGGGAAGAAGGAAGGCAGGCAGGCAGGCATCTGGCGTACTGGGTGGGTCATCTGGTAACTTTTTTCATCGTAGTTTTCGACATGCGGCGAGGGAGGGATCGTGTATACCGTGCATTTTACTGCGGAGGGCAAACATAGCGACCGAGCGGGGAGTTCTAATGTTTATAGCAACGAAATGCATGAGTGGAGGGAGCGGGGAGAGGATTCGCCGTAGCAGAGACATTTAGCATACGTCTCATCCATGAATACATTGGCATAGTACTCACTAGCACGTACTTCAGTAACCTGGACACAGAATCACTTCCACACACACACACCGCACAAGAAACGCACGCACGCATAAACGATCGTATTCCCATCCCAAACACCGCTCACATCGACTGCACGGGATCCATCTCCCTCATACCCTCACCCATGTCGACTTCCCCCTCTCACGTCCTCACCACCTCCTAAAAGCACCAAAGCAAACATACCATACACTCACGTATCTCTGTCTCTCCCAATCCCAATCCGACTCTCCACCAACTGAGGAGCGTACGAGGCAACGAGGGCCCAGCACCAGCCACCTCCTTCGTCGCCGAGCTACGGAGTACTTCCTTCCAGGAGAGAAGGTGTGCAGGCGTGGAGTTCGTATCGACGGTAGTCGGTGCCGTCAAAGGCTCATGGAGGAGACACTCACCGCTTAGAGCGCCAATAGCCTGATCCAAGGAAGGGCAGCCCATCCATCTCGCTCAGACCACTATTGCGGTATTACCATTGTAACTAGGATTCGAATAGTATCAATGATGTGCGAAAGTCGTTCACGTCCTACAAAAGTGGACCCAGATGCGGGCCCCAAAAGTCAGCCCAATGTCCTCTCACGGCGGCCGTGCCCATTGGACTTTCTGGCGCGGGCAGAAGAAGGAGAAGAAGGAGAAGAGTGACCGTTGGAAAGAGAAGACGCCCGCTGCAGCGCCGCAGATGGCGACGAGCCTGAAAGGACAGAGGACGCCGAACTGACAGACTGCGGGACAGACCGTGAATGGACAGACTGAGAAGAAGAAGAGGAATTCTGACAAGACGAAAACTGAGACTGAGACTTGGGATAAGGAGACCGGGTACTGTCGTACCAATTGATATCGTTGAGCTGCAACTTCCTCGCTCGCTGATTACTGCGAGTATTGCCCGCTTTATCGATGCGTGGCTGCGCATAGGGGTTGTGCGTTTTATCGAGGCCTTTGCACGTCTCAGTATGCTTTCTATTGCAGTTGGGTTGAAGGTGGTAAAGAAACGGTGAATCACCATCTATATCGTTGTCGTCTCGAAGGTCGTAGTTCAAGACGAGGTTCTTGATGCGCTGTTGCTCCTCCCTTTGGGCTTGCTGCTTGCTCAGCATGGAGATGGCGAAGCTGGAGTCCGAAGGGAGGTCAATGGCGCGGGTCTGCTGCTTGTTCCCGCGCTTGCTGAGCAACGAGAATTTCATCGTGTTGGATGGGGTGGCAGGTGCCGCGGCTTCCCCGGTCTCATCAGAAGTGGGCTCGATTTCGCGGTTCCTTCGCAGAGGTAGAGGGACATCGAAGACGGGCTTGCGTTCAAACTTGCGGGACTCCACGCTCTCGGACATGAGCTTGGCTAGCTCACGGTCGAACTCCGCGTCGGCCTCTGGATCGCGTTCGTCTTCTGGACGAGTGACGACGAACTGCTCTTCCTCGTCATCCGAGATACGGCGCCCAGGCTCATCGTCACCAGAACCCTGGAATCATGTGTTAGTTCTTGACAGCCTGGATGGGTAGAATGAAAGCAAACCTCAGCCTCTTCGCCAGACGACTTATCCTCTTCTTTCTCATCATTCTCTGCTTCAACAGCTTCGTCATCATCGGGGCCTTCGGCATCCTCATCAGAGCTTGACTCGTCCTCGTCATCAACCTCGGCAGCCTTATCGGCCTCAGAGGGCTTGTAGTTTTCCCTGACGACCTCGGCAAACGCGCGTGAAGCCTCCTCCAAGTTGGTGATGAGCTTCCAGTTTGGCCTCGTTGCATTGTATGCATCCTGCACGATGAACTCCACGTCCATGGGTAGAGGATCCTTGAGACAGATGTAGAACTGGAAGTAGGTCAAAAAGAAGTCGAGCTTCTTCTTTGCGGTGCCCTTCTCGAAATACATGCCGCAAGTCTCCAGCAGATTGCAGACGAGACGAATCCGGAAGTAGTCATCTGGCAAGTCCAACGGGTTGATGAGACCTGGACGAGCATACCCGCCTTCGTATCCATAGCTGAGAAGCTTGTAGAGAGTCTCGATGATGAGCGTGGTATCCACCATGCGATAGACGAAGAGCTCTCCCAGGTACTTGACATCCGCGATCCGGCGCTGGTTAAACTTGAAGTCATTGAGCTCGAGGTGGAAAGTAATGGATTCCAGGATGTCATCGATTACGGCCACCGCAAACCCATCATGGTAACGACGGATGGAAGTCAGGATATTGGCCAGGAGATGGATATTGCTGTACTTTATCCTGCCTGGCTTCGTGAAGATCTTGTGCAGGAGCCTCACGATCTCATCCTCTTCCCAGTGCATCTTGCGGATCTGGCGTACGGTCTTCTCCAGCGTCTTACGGCTCAGGTCCTCGTACATGAGCTTCCGCAAGAAGAGCTCGATGGGCGTCCGCTCCTTTTGTTCGATAGCAGCGCGCTCGGGAGGGTTGACGTAGTAAACGGCATTCTCGATAAGCATCCGCTCCTGTTGACCCAGAACCTGCGCCGCTTTCTTCCGTTGCAGAGTCTCCAAAAAGGAGGCCATCCTCGGGGCCGTCTCGGGATTGCGGAGAAGATAGCGACCGCACTTTTCCAGCATATTGCAGATGATCTCAATATTCATCCGGGAGAAGTCGTCCAAACTAACCTTCAGACAATGGAATATGACGTGCTCCGGAACGACGCCAAACTTGGTGAGTTCAGCAAGATATCGCACATTCTGCGTTCTGACCTGGCCCAAGAAGTCCTTGGACTTGCGACGCTGGAGACTGCGAAACTCGTCATCCAGGTGTGCTACAAGGCCTTGTCCCACATCAGGCATGTACTTGTTGAGAGTAGCAACCAGTCTGGAGTACAGCGGCAGCAGGTCCGAGCGCCCCTTGGGAATATCTTGTACAGCCTTGATGAGACGGTTTCGGGAGGCTTTGGAGTTTAGGAAGCAGAAGTCGATAGCGGCCTGGTCGACGGAATCCTTGGTGTTGAGCTCCGGCAAACGGGCGAGAATTGCGTCCACCTGGGCCCCGACGGACTTGTTCGCAATTGCAGTGGACAGATCATCCGCTTCGTTGGGCCTAGGCTCAGCTGGCGCTTCCTTGGACTCGTCGCCTGCCTTGGGCTCTGCCTTCTTGCCCACCTGCTCATCTTCGCTCTTCTTCTTCTTGGGCTCTTCTAATAAGATTCCAGGTACTCGATCCTTCAAATCCACCAGATTCTCGTAGAAGCGACGCTCTTCCTCATCCTCCCAAATGCCCGGGCCGTCTCCTTGGCCACGTAGGTACTCTGCAGCCTTCACCAGGCCGATGGCGCCGTCACCAGCGGTTGCTGAAGCTTCCTTCTCTTGCAGATCTGGCATCTCAACACCCAAAGCATCTGCCAAAACCTGTGCATTCGACGAGAGCTTCTCTTGCGTCTTGACCTGCTTCTCATAGTTGGCCTGGCGGTCCTCGAAGACCTCGCCGGACTTGACGTAGGCTTCCGCGTTCTTGCGGCCCTGGTTCACTAGATGTTTCTGGTCGCGTACAAGGTGTGCCTTGACGTCCTCGAAGTATCGGGTTAGGATATTCTTGAAGCGTTGCTGCATTTCAGGGGAGCAAATGGGTGGGTCGTGGGCGGCGGATTCATCTTCTTCGGTGGCAGACTGCTCGTCGTGCTTGTGGGTGGTCTCGGTTCCATCCTCGTTGACGGTCTTGCGTCCTTCTGTCGAGGCGTCCCGGTATCCCAGAATATCCCAACCAAAAGCCTTGACGAAGATGACCACGAGCGGTAGGTTGATGTGCTCTCGGTCATGTCCCAGCATATCCTTCAGCACCTCGAGGGGGAAAGGCTCCGCGTCCACGTTGCCATTGGCCCCTGCCCGTTTGGATCCTTCGACCAGCTTACTACTTTCCTTCCCTTTCGTCGCCTCCTCCGGCCTCACACAGTCGTCCAAACTCCTCAAGACACCGACCAGCCAGAGCTCGGTAGCCACGCGCAGAAGCACACGTTGCCGGGCAACCCGGTCTTTCTCCTCCTTCTCCCGAACATCCTGGGCCAACGTTTTCAAGTGCGACTTATCCGGCGTGCTCAGTCCTCTGCCGATATACCAAGCAATGTAGCCCGTGAAATCCTCGGGCCCAAAGCGCTGGTGGAGAGCGCTGACCACCTCGACGCCCGCCGCGATCTCCCCAGGGGTCTTGAGCTTGCACAAGCCCTCGTAGCAGGCGGTGATGATTTCGGAGAGGTACTTGTGGAGGGAGAGGGTTTTGATTTCCTGCAAGAACTGGGCCTGCGAGGCGGGGTTGATAGCGGTTCGGAGGCGTTTGATGAAGGCGGTGTTCTTCTTCATGGAAGAGTCGAGCGAGGAACCGACGGGGAAGACATCTGGGAGGAAGGTGAGTTTGGCAAGATCTAAGGGACATTGCTCGGCGGACCTTGTTCGCCAGCCCATGCTCTGGCGTTCAGCTCGCGCAGTTCTCCTGCTTACTGTCAGTATCTGCAACTTCCGGGAGGTCCTGAAGAAGACCTACGTTTCCGTTGCCTCTCCATTGTGGGGGGTTGCCCGCAGCGGTGGAGGGGCGGGTGGTGATTGCAAGTTGTGCCGCTTAGGGGTCGTTCATATGGAAAATGCCTATATCCGGTGCGGGATGTGTGCACATTGGAAGCTGAGGGAGTCAGGCAGCTGTTGTGCGTCCTGAGAGACCGCCGCGTGGATTGTCCAGAGGAAAGTTGTGGGTAGCTTGGGGTTTGTGAATGCAGGTTCCTGCAGAATGCATCTGGATACCGACGGGGGCCCGAGCGCTGATGACTAAGGTGGGGGGAAACCGATTGGTGCTCTCAAAAATGTATGGTTGTATCTGGATCCTCAACACGAGCAGTTGGCGACACAGAGAGTTATTTCAAGATTTGCAGGATTTGGACTGTGTTGCATTGTTGCGCTGGTAGGCCGGAATCTCAAGAATAACAAGGCACTGGATATATGTAGCTCTCCTCACCATCATCATACAAGATCCGTCCAAGTGCTCTCCATGTTCAGTTGTAGCTGGGCTGGTCGTGGATGGCATTCGTGATACTATTCTGTGGTAGATCAGAGATGCCGTGCAGATCTCTGCCATTACCAGTTCGACTCTTCCTATGTTTCTGGCCCTGTACTTTGCAGTTTGTCCAGCCCAAGCATCTCCCACTATTTTAGCCTGGATCCCGCTCCCCTTGGCATCATCATCGACTCCCAACAGGCAAAGTTTGTACACATTAGTTCTCGTAGTTCCAAAACCAAAAGGGGCGATAAAGCTCTAGGCGAAATTACACTCGTCCGAAGTGTCCACCGGTACTAATAAGCGTTCGCTTCCGCCAAGATCAATAGGTCAGTCCATCATGCTCAGAACTAGGTTGGCATGACTTTGGGGATCCAAAAGAACAAAAGGAAAAACTATACTTGCCCCGTTAAGGTCGGTGGGGGAGGCATGAAATTTCGCGGATAGAAGGGGGCCCGTGGAATATAGATCTTACCATAGCCTGCAATCTGTAGATAGTACCTAGATACAAAGTACTTGAATTAGCATCCGAGGGTCCGCGGCAACGGCACGTGTAGCCAGGTTTGGATCGGAAGGGTGCATTCTGAGCTGGTTGGGAATCGGGAGCCGGTTCCAAGGTTGCAAAAGATGAGAGCCATGAGGGTGCATGGAAAAGGGTCAGCCACACCTCAGCCGCAATGGTCCAAACTAAAGTAATAAGGAGCTGGACCCAGGGGGTACCAGGGGTACGACGGATGCGAGGAAGATGCGAAAAAGGGGATCAATGCATCGGAGACTGGAGTCAGGCAACACTGTTGGCGAAGCACAGAAGTCGTCGTGAGTCGCGGCGAGGATGGTGCAATGCCGAATAAATAATGCCACGATCGAGAGGAGGGTTTTCGTGGTACAGCAGACCAACGCATCCAGTGCTGCCACGATTCTTTCCCACCATTGGGATGGCACCCGCGATGTACACTCATGCAATTTCTTCTATTCCGAGCTCTCAGCCTTGCGGTCTTGCCGGGCACTCGCCACAGCGCTCCGATCAGATCGACGGATGGGCGGATGGGGGCAATTTTCTGGGTTCGCGCTTTGCCAGTTTCCGGGCCCCATTCAGCATGGCCGAGGGAAACGGCATGGTCTCATCGGTCATATACAGTACACAGCTCGCAGGAGCGCCCGCGCGGTAAGCAATACAGGCGGGTGTTATAGATAGACTTTGGGGGGGAAGAGGGCGGCAACGCGGCTCAGGGCGCAGTGCGACAGTCGAACAGTAACGCTGGATGTTGTGGAACGGTAGAGGAGGAGGTTGCGTAGGTCTGGTACACGTGACTCGCCAATTGATCCCCTTTCCTGACCAGATTGCATGATCGTTGGAATCTCGCGAGAAAAGGGAATCTCGCGAGAAAAGGGGCGCTGGGGTAGCAAAACCGAGACCAGAGAAAAAAAAACAATCACATCACGCATTCTCGCTTGTTTGCAACTTTTTGGGCGGATGAGGGCGCGAAACGATCGAGACAGTGGGTGCTCTGGCGTGCTGGCGTCGGGAGTGGGCTGCGGGCATGGAGGCTTGCCCGCATGGCAGGGGCTTCACGGAGCGTCACACAGTCATCATTGGCCAACTCAGCCAGATCACGACTCGCAGGGGGCAACAAAAGGCAAAACACGGCGGAGTGAGGCCAGCTTGGCATGGCAAAGTGGGAACCGTGGAACACTGGGATCACTGGGATCAGAGACTTGCGGGAGAGCGCTCAGCGGCGTGCCTGGGCGGGTTGGCTGGCGGGGGCGCAACGGCGAGTGAGCCTGTCGGGCTGTGAGCAAGTCTTCAGGAAGAGGGCAGAAGTGGCATGAGGCCGTGGCTAGCATTGCCTAGCAAGGGATTGGGAAGTTGTTGGCTGCCGAAATCCAAGGTCATGATGATGAATTGGCGGTGCAGAGCGGCGAGGTGCTCCGTACATACATGAGGTCTCAGTCCATCCTGTGTGCTCTGGGTGTGCTCGGAGGGTCTGAGGTGCAGCGTTTTCGTCTTGCCGCAGTCCCGATGGGGCCCTTTTTCACCAGTCGTCAGCGCATTCACCAGTGTTGCCAGCTCCGTGCAGCCTGCTTTGGGGAGGGTGAAACGACGAGGAATTCCAAACGGCCCAGGGGAACTCTTGGCAGGCCGAGAATAGGAGCGCGCCTTTCCCGTCCGGGGAAAGCGGGGGGTTTTAACGCTAGTCCAACTCTGGGGTCTAGCGTGCCCAGGACTGCCCAGGGCGTTCCAGGGTTTGCCTGTCGCCAGCTCTTGGTGAAAAGTGTGAGATTCCCCCCCTCCTCTCTCTGCTCCCTTCGATCGTGGTCTTCTCCTCCCCCCTCAGCACCGCTCACCCTCTCCAGAGCCCTTCTTTCTCCTGCGTCCAAGTCGTGATTCCTTCCATGCCTCACGCTTGACTCCCGCAACCCATTTTGTTTTTCTTGTCACCACCCACATTCGTTTAGACACCGCCGCCTTTTGCCCGCCTGTCCCCTGCCAACAACACCTATACCTATACCGACCCTGACGACACGTTGAGAAATTGGGAACCCAACTTCCGTACCTAATCCTCCGGAATCTTCAGCCTCCTCGCGCGCTTTGCTTTCTTAACCCGGAAGTGCGCCCTCCGACCACTCTTTTCTGGCCTTGTACCACCTCGACTATCGGCTCGCAAGCGTGCTCTGTGCTACTGGACCTCCCACTCCATTCCTCTGGGACCTCTGCGACAGCTCTCCATCGCTGCAACCCTACTTCGGAACGGAGCCTGTCCACTGTGTGTGTGTGTGCCTGGCCTAAAATTCAAGCTCTGCCGCACGCCGACTGACTGCCCACCCTGCAGCCAGCTGTCATACCACCACCCGTTCTTCACCTGACCCCAGTCTACGTCCATGCCCAACAGTTCCTGAGGACTGCTTTGTTACGATCCCCTCGCTCGCTTTTTACGCCTAGCGCAACGACCCTACTTTCGACTTCTTAATCTTCTAATACCCTCTGTTCGAACCATGTGGGAGAAGCTGGGCCTCGTGGCCCGCGCCGCCAACGAAAATGGCGTTCCCGCCATCACCGATCCCTGGCCCGTCAAGGATGTGAGTACACGTCTCAGAACGATGCGACCAGCTCCGGGAACTGACTTTTGCTTCAGATTGTTTACGTAGCCATCGTCGGAACCGTCATGTTGGCTGCTCTTCTCGAATGGTTCCTGTGGCTGGCCGCCTTCTTGTACTGCCTCGTCAAGGTCTTCCAGAAGGCCGAAACCGTCAGTGTACGGATTCTGGCAGTCATCATGATGTTTCTCTTCTTCGCATTCCGGTAGGAGACCATCACCCATATTCTCAGACCTCCGCTGACAATCCCAGTGCCATCTTCCTTCCCATCATGGTCGTCACACTTCCCCTGCCTCCCCAGGTCACACAGTACTTCCCACAGGCCATGGTCAGCTTCCTGCAATGGTTTGCATTCTGGTCGTTTGCTGGTCTTCTGACCATTCCCTGGTTGCTCTGTGTCTACCAATTGGTCACCCACTCGGTTGGCAGGAGCAAGAGGATCAAGACGGTCCTGGACGAGGCTTCCGCCCCCAAGGTCGTCATTGTCATGCCTTGCTACAAGGAAATTCCGGAAATTCTCCTGCGTACCGTCGACTCGCTGGTCGATTGCGATTATCCCCCTTCTTGTCTGCACATCTTCCTCTCCTTCGACGGTGACCAGGAGGACGAGCTGTACCTGAACACCATCGAGAAACTCGGTGTTCCGCTTACCCTGGATTCCTACCCCAAGTCCATCGACGTCACCTACCGCGGCTGCCGTATCACCGTCTCCCGCTTCCCCCACGGTGGTAAGCGCCATTGCCAGAAGCGCACCTACAAGCTCATCGACAAGATCTACACCGAGTACCTCAAGCGCAACGACAACCTCTTCGTTCTCTTCATCGATTCCGACTGTATCCTGGACAAGGTCTGCATTCAGAACTTCATGTACGAAATGGAGCTCAAGCCCGGAAGCAAGAAGAACATGTTGGCCATGACTGGCGTCATTACCTCAACTACCGAGAAGAACTCGCTCATCACCCTTCTGCAGGATATGGAGTACATCCACGGCCAGCTCTTCGAACGTTCCGTCGAATCCGGCTGCGGCGCCGTCACCTGTCTTCCCGGTGCCCTCACCATTCTGCGCTTCTCCGCTTTCCGACGCATGGCCAAGTACTACTTCGCAGACAAGGCAGAACAGTGTGAGGATCTCTTCGACTACGGAAAGTGCCATCTGGGCGAAGATCGTTGGCTCACTCACTTGTTCATGATTGGCGCCCAGGAGCGATACCAGATCCAGATGAACACCGGAGCTTTCTGCAAGACCGAAGCCGTGCAAACCTACCGATCCCTGCTCAAGCAGCGTCGCCGATGGTTCCTGGGTTTCATCACCAACGAAGTCTGCATGTTGACGGATATCCGTCTCTGGAAGCGATACACTCTGCTCTGCCTCGTGCGTTTCATGCAGAACACCATCCGAACGACCGCCCTTCTGTTCTTCATCATGGTCATTTCGCTCATCACCACCTCCCAAAAGGTGTCCAACTTACCCGTCGGATTCATTGCCATCTCTCTCGGTCTCAACTGGGTTCTTATGCTGTACTTTGGTGCCAAGCTTGGCCGCTATAAGATCATGCTGTACCCGGTCATGTTCGTCATCAACCCCTTCTTCAACTGGATGTACATGGTCTACGGTATCTTCACTGCAGGACAGCGCACTTGGGGTGGTCCTCGTGCCGATGCCGGTGCTGCGGATTCGGGCACCACGCCCCGTGAGGCGATCGAGAAGGCCGAGGCCACCGGCGATGACCTCAATGTCGTGCCCGAAACCTTCAAGCCTGCTGCGGAAGCCCAAAAGCACCGTCCGGGCCCTGTACCCCTCCAACCTGCCGACAACCTCGAAGGTCGCTTCGCCCCCGCCGAGAGGCTGCCAGGTGGCTGGTACCAGCAAGCCAACGATTCCGGCCTCACTCTTCCCAACACTCTGCCGCGCAACCCCAACGTTCCCAATGTCCCTCTACACCCTCGCTCGTCCATGGATTCCTTCGTCTCCGGCGTCTCCCAGAACAACTCCATCTACATGCCCCGTCGCGTCGAGAGCTTCATGGACCCCGAAGACGCCCGCGTGTACCATAAGGCGCAGGCGCAGCAGAAGCCGGCAGGTGGCGCGTATTTCGAGGCCGACCGGCGCGACAACTCCCCCTACCAGATGGGACCCAGCAAGATGGCCCACGAGTCAGTGGAATCATTCTCCGACGACTCCGTCTACTACGGCAAGAACCATCAAGGCCGTCCCCCTCACTCGCGTGGCAACAGCAATCAAAGCAACTACGAAGCGTACTCTCCGAGCACCAACTCGCCCCTGTCCGCAGAGCTCGCCGCCCCCAGCCTCGAAGTCCCCAAGCGTACCCACAGCCCGCTCGGCCAGCGCGACTCCTCCGGCTCGTACAACTCGACACAGCAACAGCAGCAGCGGCAAGGCCGCAGTCCGCTCGCCCGCCAGAGCTTCGTCCGCACAGCCCCCGGCGACAACCAGGGCATCGAGCTCCAGCAACACAGCTTGCTGCGCGACGTGTCACCCGCCCCCCTCGGCGCCCTGGAACAGCCCCCGCCACCACACACAGGCCACGAGCGGAGCGCCTCGCGCGACTCGGACAAGCGGAGGAGAAATCGGTTGACGAAGGAGCCGCCGAAGAAATAGAGTGATTGCTTGCTCACGTAGTCCCACTTGGGTGGGGTTGCGTGGGTGCGATCTCTCCCTCCCACGAAAAAAGTCGATTTTGGTTTCCTCCTCGGTTTCGGCATTGTGAGCGAGCAAGCAGCGTTCGAGCATTTGAGTCCGTTTTCATTGTCAGTCATCATTCAGCGTTTGCACGGTTTCGTGCAAGGCAAAGCACATACATACATACAATCAGGGGTTCTTGGCGTTTTTTATTAGTCGAGATTCGAAATCGAAATCGAAATCGAAAAGACTGTCTGGTCGAGCCGACATTGCTACATTCGCTACATTCGCTTTTTTTGGTTGTATATACGAAACGCTTCTTTTTTTCCGTCATCGATGCGGTGAAAACGCCATCCATTGCTCTTGAGATTTCTTGGCCTCCTTGATATCGCCCGGCTTTTCTCTTCGATATGAAGAAACAATATCCGTTTTTTTGTGAGGGTGGATGGATGGGCCTGGATGCGATGCGTTGCGATGTCTTTGGATAAATACGATTTCCCATGATTTGAGGGATGGAGAGGATACGATGGAGATGGTATATGTGGTGTTTGGATAGAGGTCGAGTGTGGGGATGATAGAGTAGGAGACGGGGAGACGGGGAGAGGGATAGCGCGTATTCGCTTCTTAATGTCTAAGCTTTGGGAAAATATATCGGGTCTGTATCGAAAGAGGTTTTTCCATGCTTGCTTTCTTCGTGTGCATGATGCCGGGGTTGAGTTCTGTCTCCGTGGATTTTCCCTTGTGCATCCCGCGCTTGCTTGGATGGGATGGGGTGGGACGGAGGTGGCGTTCGGGGATGGACCTGAGGTCACTCCATTCAAAATGCGTCAAGGGTAGTTCTCTCTTGATGCACTACGGCTCGCACATTCAGCCACTCTCCTGTGTTACCATCTGAGCGGCAGCATAGAGCACTGTTCCACCAACGCCATTCGCAGGGCTCCGCGTCCGTTCGACAATGCATCCTCCTCCCTACGACGACAACGAAAATCGCCGCCTCGGAAGTAAGTGAAAACGGGGCAGAAATCACTTGACGCAGACGCAGCCGCTATAGGCGAGACGTCTTCGCCTCATATCGTGTACCTACCTCTACAAACCCATGAAAGTGAAATGTTTGCTAACGTCGCACACTCGCGTCTCACTCATCTCAACCCACAACTCTCATCATCTACAGGGAGGGAACGAGCAGATGACTCGACCGGTCGATTGCTGATTGCTGTTACAGCACATCAGATCGCCCGGCGGCCGATGGACCCAGCCCGGTGATTAGAAGTTTGCTCGCTCGGCTTCGTGAGAGCTGGTGGTCGTATGGTCGGTCACCCGGGCTGGCGGCCACATAGCTCCCGTCCGCGCTGTTTTGTTTCGTTGCTGGGAGTAGAGTATAACACTTCCCCCGCCATCTATCTGTCGGCGACTGATTTCGGCCCTGAGTTGTTAATCTTTTTTCGGTCTTGCGCCTGAAATCCGAATTTGAAAGATTCACGCTGTGGATAAAGCATGGCATATCGACCAGCAGCTGCTCCGCCTCCCTTCCGGGCCAACAGGATGAAGACGGGGACACCGCATGCAGGATACGGTAATGCAGAGCACGGCGGCGGTGCAGGTCCACGCTACAATGATCCGCTGGAGCGCCTCGTTGCCAGGATGAACGCCGAGGCGACCAACGCATGGGGGATGTTTCCGGATGCTAAGCACCAGCGTATGAACGAGGGGAGGGGACGGGGATATATGGATCCGATGGAGGATGCGTATATGCGGCCTGATGGTGGTGGAGGAGGAGGAGGAGGAGGAGGACAGCGGCTTCAGCGAGTGAATGAGTACCGTCAGCACAACGGTGGTTATGGGCAGCATGATGGAAGAGGTGGACAGGGAATGGGGAATACAGATGCACGTAAGGAGCAGTACCAGCAGCCACAACGGCGACAAGACGGGTATCCAAACTCCAGAGCAGCGCCGGATCCGAGGAAACAGAAACAACCAGAGCAAAGGGAACATCAACGTGACCGTGGACAGCACGATAGACGAAACCATGTAGTGCACAATGATCAAAATGCACAACGACGCCGCGGGGACGGACATAGCCAACCCCAGAAACCAGCACCGTCTCCCAACAAACGCTCCCCAGACAAACAACCCGATCAACGAGACCATCACCGGGACGGTGGCCGCACCCTCCATGACCTCGCATCCGCCGCCACACGCCAGCACGAGCAACTCCTTCTCTGGAGCAAGGAATTGGAACGGGTCCGCGCGTCGTTTGAGAGGAAGTTGGCGGACGCGAGGCAGTACGCCAGAGATGGCACGAGGGAAGGGGAGAGGAGGGCGAGGGCGTGTTTGGGGGAGGCGGATAGGGAGTTGAGGGATTTGGTGGCGAGGTTGAGGGCGGTTTAAGGGATGATGAGGATACATAGGTGATGGTGTACTGTTTGGCGAGGAGGGTCTCAACATGTTAGATATCGTGTGATATCAAGGGCAGTCAGTTTGATGCTTCCGTATGGGTGGGATTAATAGCAATGTCGCTTCGTGGAAACGGTGTGTCAGAAAATTTTCATGCCTGCGTTTCGCTCAAGGAGATCCAATTGCGGTCAAGTCGAGACTTTCTCATAATACAATTACGAGGCAAGAGCTCTTGGTCCGGGTTGACTGCCGCAACGATGATGCAGCTCTAGTCCCTTTAAAGAATGTAATTTTCATATGAAAGGGAGTTATCACGAATGGAGTTTCTCGTGTTACCGCTCGGCATCAATCCTATACTTAACTAGTACAGGAAAAGATATACGAGAACGAGACTGGATTCTAAAGATTGAGTCAAGTGGCTGCACTATCTAGACCCCTTCTTCACACCCGCATGTCTACGCGTTTGTAACATGAGTGCGGAGGCAGCTCGTCTATGTACATACCGCCCCGTCTCATGAGTTGACAGTCGGTATGGCATTACGAAAATCCCCCTCCCGCAAACGCGCTTAGAGATACCGTTTGTTGCGAAGAATGGGGTCACCACAGTCAATGCACGTCCTGACAGCGTTTGACCAACACTGACACGCCTCCTTGCCAGCACTGAATCCCAACGCTTTCTTGCTTTTTCTTAGCATTCAGAGAACAAGACGTGCATGACAGCTCAGTTCGAACGCACGTTATGGCTCTTGAAAGGCATAAATACTCCGAGAAGTTCAGCCGGATGGCAGGTTTCATCCCATCCCAAGAACAATACGTCTGTCACCCATCTAGAATTCCCCGCCAGCATCATGTCTCATAGTTCCAACCAAAACACCTCCCGTCCCCAATTTATCCCTCACCAGCATCTTAATCGTCGCGTCCCGCCCTCTCTGCAGCGCCAAAACGCCCAGGAAGGCATACTCGCCCATCACTACAATGATCCTATCGCAAGGTACCAGGAATTACGCCGGCAATTTCCACCACAGCGGAGAGCTGTGGGGCATGACTATGTCCATGTTCCTCCCAGCAGCCTTGAAGAGGTAGACATTCGTGAGAGTCAGCATCCCGGCGATACGGATGGGGAGGCCTGGGTTGACCTTGGTGGTGAGGGTCGTTCGGGTGCCAGGCTGGAGTCCGGGTCGGGAGGTGGTCCTACTGCGTCATTCATTCGCGACCACAGAGAAGAGGTCTTTGAGGAGCCTTGTGCGTACACGGGACGGGGTACGGCCGAGCTTCAGCGTAATCATGGGCAAAATGACGGACAGCGCTACTATATTCCATTGCGGGATCTGAGAGATAATCGTTTTGCACTCCCGGAGCGACACCCTCGCCAACAGCAACAGCACGTTCATGCTGGTCGTCAGCCCCCGGCGCGGATGGAGAATCGTGACTATTTGCCAGGTGGAAGCCATCATGTAGTTTATCAAATACCTGGCTCACAGCAAGTTCGTCCAAGTCACTCGGATCAATCTGCTACACGCAGGCATATGTACGAACTACTGCGGCAGCGGCGCCGTGCAATGGAAAACGAATACAGCGGCCCCAGAGAAGGACCACGCGTTACCTTTTCTGGAAACACTTCTCAGAGGGGTCGTCCCCGGAATCCGTACAACGCTACTGTTGAAGATGGTGATGACGAAGTCGATGGCGAAGCCATTTCCGCGGCGCCAGAACCAACTACAGGACTTGCAACAAACCCGACAGCCACAGGAGCTCCAATTTGGTTCACAGGGGAAATTTCGCAGCTTGTGGAGGATGCCAAGCTTCGAGGCATCATTTCCCCGTGGGCGCCGTCGCCTTCGCCTCCTGATTCGGTAAAGAATGCTTCGGAAGTTGCCCAGGGCCCGGATAGTGAGCTTGCCAATGACGCAGACGGTCATGGGATCGAGGCAAACGAGGAACGGATTTTCCTCCACTCGCTTGCTTCTTTGGAACAAGAATATCAAGATGCATACAATGATTCGGGCGTAGGGGAGGGTGATGCCCACTCCCCGCCCGGAGAAGATCAGGAGCACGGTGAACTATACGAAGATGCTCGAGAAGTCCCAATTCCCGAGAATTCTCACCCCGACCCTTCTACTTCTGCTCCAGTACAACCACGGTGTTCTTCTTGTCGCTGCTGCTATGTGATGCATCACCTGCGTCTCCGCATCCGGGAACTGGAAGCCCAAGAGCCGGCTAGGCATTCGGGGCGCCAGGACTATGAGCGTGAGATGGAAGACTTGATTCAGTGGAAATACGGTCAGGATGTAGGGGACGTAGACATCGAGGGCAATATCGTAGGGCCTCAAACTACGCATGACGCCGCTCAGGAAGCTCCGCAGAGAGATTTGAGTGCTGCCCAATACTCCCCCCGCCAGACCGCGATCAATGAGACTTCGCCCCCCGAACAGCACCATTCTTCATCTGCAAACCCGGATCCCACACATCCTTCCCATGTCCAGGCGCCTCACCGTTCGCCACCCCTTACCCATACCTCCCGGCGCCCCTCGTTTCCTCCCCCCTCCGTCGGCAACCGCACGACCATGCGCCGCCTAATCGCCCACGCGCAGACAGAAGGCACATGCACACCCCAGGACGTCGAAAGGTGGCTCGGGGCAGAGTATTTACTTCAGGCCTGAGAAATGGATCCCAGAGTGGCGTTGAGACTGGTGCAGGAGGATATGGAGGCGAGGTCTGGGAGCAGGATCAGGATCAGGCGGGAGGGTGATGGGTGGAGAGGTGTCTGATAGAGGATGCGGTCTCTAGTGCTATGTCTCTTTATCTACTTAATGGCGTCTGGCGTATCGGAACTTTAACTTAGATCATGTCTCGTGTAGGTACTTTGTTAGGGCATAGTAGGAATCTAAATTAACAATCTCAAACATCTAGCTTCATCATCTCCGCAAGGGCAGTATTCGGGAGTTGAAAGCCAACTAGAAGTCGCTAACGAACGCCGTACCAGCGCAACCAACCCCATAATAACGAGCTCAAGTCCACTTTCATCCTCGGAGTCATCTCTCCTGAAACGAGGCGAACCCATGGAATTCTCTACGCCCATCAATGATGGATAGATCTTGGATCGGGACGAATACCGTCATGGAAGATATCCTTACCAGCGTCGTGCGCATCGTTCCGTTTTTGCTCTTCCAGAAGTTCGTCGGCCTTTCTCTGTTCCTCCGCGCGAATAGCTGCATCCTGTCCTTGGACCAAAGCTTTCTCGACACGTTCAGCCTCCTCTATTCTTTTAGTGATAGCGTCCTCTAACGCTTCCCTTTGCTTCTCTACCTCTTCTCCGTAAAGACCCTCTCTCTCCACTCTTTCGTCAAAGGCTCTCAGTGCGCTCTTACTCTGCTCTCTAGACCGCTCAGCTTGCACCTTGGCTAATTCGAGATTCTTCTGCTCCGCCGTTTGCTTTTTGGCGTTCTCAATGCTGACCTGAAGGTTGTATTTCGCTTCGGCTGCCGCGCACAAACGTTCTACGTAGGAATCATTCGAAAGGCCGGATAAGGTATCCTTGTAACGTTCTTTGATGACCTTACGACACTCGGACTCCATAGCCTTGCTACCAATCACATTCTCATAGTGGCCCAACTGATCCCAGACAAGGGGCGACAGGAACTCGGCAATAGCGTCAGTGGTGGCATCTACAGCGGCTTTGGATGTCGCGCCCAATGCCTCTGCATGCGCCGCGTCCGGATTGGATTTGACGCGAACGACCGCGTCGTAGATGCGCTGCTCGACGGCCTTTCGGTAGTCGCTGAGCGGGAGATCCTGGAAGATCTTGCTCTCATTCTTCTCCTTGCACATATCCTTGCGGAACTGCTCCTTGGTATCTTCAAGGAATTTCCTTGCAGCCTTTGCGACGTTCTTTGGCCTCGCGTCCCATCTGGCTTTCAACTTTTCGTATCCCCAGACCACGACTGAGAATACGGTTCCGCCGAGGGTAACGAGCCAACAGCCTGCGGTCGCAGCTTTTGATAAAAGGTGTTCACGCCAGTCGTCGTCCTTCTCTTCGGCTCGCTCACCTTCAACAGCTTCCGCTACAGCCTTGGGATCAGAGGTCAGGATCCTGGTGCCTGAGAAGCTCCGCGCCTTCGGAGTCCCGTCGCTGTCAAATTCCAGGTCGGCGAACTTGATCTTGTAGTGGTAGCCATCGTAGTCAAACTCAATGGTACCTTCGCTGTCAATTGTACGATTTACTGTCGTCTTTTCGCCCTGCGGGTTTCCGATCCAGAGACTATATAGTGAATTGTCAGCGCCGATGTTGTAACGCCTTTTACGAATGGATGTTAAGGGGATGGTTACCTTCCGTTCAAGGAATCAATGACTGCTGTATACTTCTCTAGCTGCGCTGGTTTCTTGAACTCATAGATACCACCCGCGAGGCGGATATCAAACGTTGGCCCAGCATTGAGAGATTGCAGTGCCGAATGCAAGTCATTGGCGCCGATATTATACGGACAATTTTGCAAGAAGGCATCAATGGTTTGTGGGTTATCGCTAGCGAGCGCTTCCAGCGCCTCTGAGACGATGGGTTCGCCGTTGCAGATTGCGGTCACGAAGTCCGCTGTTGAACCTTTCTCAGCGGGCGCGTCGGCGAGGTTTTCTCCAAGCTGGCCCTTTAGCCCTGCGTCGAATGCACGATGGTAACCGGAAAACTCCAGCCAGCCAGCTGTCACATGAGATAAGTCCAAGTTCACGTTTTGTTCCTTGGAGACCGCGATGCGCCAGAGACAAAAGGGTCCAGGGAGGGCGTAGGTTGAATCATTGTCGTATTCGCTCTTTGCGATGATGCCATCGCTCCGAATGGTTCCGGATTGGAGTTCGTAAACGAAGGTCAATGAGAGCGCATCATGGAAGTACTCATGCACTTGGTTGTTGGTGTCGACAAGCCTTTCACGTCCCATGTGTTGCAGCGAGACGCTGAGAACGCCGTCAGCAGTGCGAGCGCCCTCCAGGTAGACTCGGACTTTCGACAGACGAACATCGGAAAAGCCGGCGAATGGGTTCTCTGCCCTTGAAGTGTTGTGGTATGCTTCTTCAATGTGGAAGCTGATGGCGAATTCGGTTTCCAGCTCATTGTTTTTCAGAGCATGCAACTGGCCCGACGTCAATGGCACTTTGATCGCTATTACCCCATCCTCGCCAAATGTTGATGGCTGGAGGCCAAACTTATCGAATGCGTCAGCATACTTTTGTAGCAATGCGTTCCGAGCAGAAGTTAACGCCGTGGACATTTCCGTCGCCTCTCCCTCGTCTTCACTTGCATTCAGAATCGGGAAGCCCATCCCGCACTCCTCTCGCAGACTCGAAAACTCTTCTGCAGCATCGCCGCTCTCAGATAATGACCAGAAGCTTAGGGCCTTCTGACCGTTGAAGAGTGTCTTGAAGACCTTCACGACAACATCGAAATAGCGACGCTCGACAGTGAGCGCAAGCGCAGGGAGTTCGTAATTGATCGCACGAAGATTTTCGGCACCGAGGTCCTTTAAAGCCTGCTCACTTGCCTTGTATTTGTCCCTCGCTTGGTACCAAAGCGCCAATGTGACATTGTAGTGGATGATCAAGTTGTTCCGATCCAGAACCCGTTGGACGTAGTCGTCGAACATCTGTAGCACCTGCCTCCCGGTATTTTTGAGTATGTCACGATAGTCTTGGATAATATGTCTCAAGTCCTCTTCTTCGCCCATCAGCTTCATCGCGCCTGGGTCGTCGACAGTCAAATGCCCTCCTGGGCCGACAGCGAGTGCCTCCTGAATGCTGTCCAGGTCGCCTTTGACACGATAGATCTTGTTCACGAGATATGACTTGTTCACGAGATTCCCGGCATCATCCGAGATTTTAGTGTTCAGGTCTGACAACAGCGATATCCCTTGAATAGCCGCCATGATCCCGGTTGGGGCGAATGCAAACATCGTAGCAGCGTTTAGCCACTGTGCAATACTGAGCTTATAAGTGTTCTTGATCTTGTGTGCGACGTGCTCGATGAGTTGGTTCAGGTCGTGATGCATCCTTGGGAGTGACTCCTGCGCCGCGGCGATTCTCCATTCAGTATCCTTTAGGTCTTGTTCGTAGGTTTTTGTCTCGGAGCTAGCATCCTGCATCGATGCTCTTGCTGCAGCTTTGGCAAGCCCAATCTGCTCACTTTGTCGGGACTGGTCTGAGGCGATACGCTGGAAACGTTTGTAGGTACGTTCCACATCTTGGAAGCCTTGAAGCATCTTGGTTAGTTGGTCTTCGTAAAATTTCCGTGATGCTCGAGGTACCCAGTTTCGTTCGTGTCCGAAAAAGTCGAGGCCCTCTTCGATCTGGTGGACATACATTCGAGCTTGCCTCAAACTTTGGCGCATCGAAGTTATGGACGCGGGTTCTGAGCCCACGGATGGCAGGACAAAGAGGGTGTACTCTTTCTGCCGGTAGGCCTGGAACAGCGGATCGTTGGGTTGGAGCTGATCTAAAAACCCCAGCCTGACTATGATATCCCGGAACGTCGTAAGTGCCACGCCTAAGCTCTCCGTGGTGCCAGCGAAATAGTTGTTTTCGGCGACGCGCATGGTCAGGGCAACCTGATAGGGATGGAAGATGCACTCGTTCGCCAGTCTGATTGTGTCCGCACTATAGTCCCAAACTGTGAGGACTCCGGGACGCCCATCTTCTCCTCGTTGGCCAGCAGGCGCACCTTGCCCTCCGGGCCCACCCGAACCATTGACAGTCCTACGTCCTCTACGTCCTCTATGCGCATTAAAGTTTCTTCCCAGATATTGCAAGGCCTCAGTTATTCCAGGGTCTAGCTCTTCCGCTCGCACATCCAGGTTTACCATCTTCAGCTTCTTCACCATTTCTGCGGTCTCTTCATCGGCTAGGGCGTCCACCTCCAGACTCTTTACATCGGACAACCATCTAGGCCACCATGTATCATCGTCCGGCTCTGTGTAAGCTGTTGTCTCAGGTCCCTTCTGGTGAGCTTCAAACTCGTGAAGAAGGCTAACAAATCGGTTTCTAACCCACCACCAGCCGTTCCCTCCATTTCCACCTTTTCCGCCTTTCCCACCAGGTGCATGGATCTTCACGCCAGAATATCCGGCAGCTCCATCTCCACCGCTGGCCTTCCAGTGGAAGGTATAGGGTGGAATGAGATCTGGAGTGGCGAAGTAGAAATCATATGCATCGCCTCCGTTTTGCTTATCATTGGTGCTTTCCTGATTCACTTCTCCAGGGGCGCCAGAAGTGTCAATAGTGGTATCTTTAGCTGGGACACGAAAAGAAGATGCATGGATATGCAGACGTTTGGCTTTCAGCGTTGTGACGCAGAGCTGGCAATCGTTGGCGAATATATGCGTGTCATCGAACTGTGAGTAGTCTGACTCCAGTATCTGGAAAGGCTGAGAGCCATATGCGAGAGTGACTGAAATGCGGGGCTCGTGCTGAATAACTTTATACATGTCTTTGTGGTAGACTGTGATCTGAGAGTGTTGTAAACACTTGATAAAAGCTCGAAAACAGTAATAGTAGATTAGAAGAAAATCTCGATTCGCTTCAAAGAGCGGCATATTTGTAGTTCGCTACAACTAAAGCTCATGGCTCACGCCACTATGCCGCATTCCATCAAGAGGTGGTAAATTAGAGTTCGGTTGGAATTAATTGGGGTGGGCTGAAGAAGCACTCGCGCACTACGCTGGCAAATGGTCCCGGCCTGATGAGAGAGCTCACCCCACTGCTTCTCCCCTCACGCGAGAATGCAGATATCATCTCACCTCACGCTAACACAACCGTAGTAGAGCAATACAGCTCGTCTTCTTTGTAATATCGATGGTGTTTACCCCAGATTCCCATGGAAGATTCCACATCAAACCTTCGGTACGTATAGACTCGTGGCACAACCCACTTTCTCCACAGTCCATCCACAGAGCCGTTGGTAATTACTGAAATGCTGCCAAGTTGCGTAAATTCAATTTGTGCAGTATTGTCTTCTCTCAAGTGTCTGGACTGGGCGGTGCGTTGCATGCATGGAGACCATTCGATATCTCCAGTAGAGACTACACTGGAAACTTTTGTGAATCTATTTCGTGCAGTATTTTGTTTTCACCCGTCTCCGCTTGAGCAGTGTGTTGCGTAATTTGCTAGACCTGGACGACTAGAACAACTATCTAGTTCTATGTATAGGAGATCTTAGACCACTCGCGTGTGTCTCATCAAAAAGTGGAGACCACCTTGCTCATTTCGAAAGTTGGCGGTTTTAGCGCGCTGGATCTACGCATTTGTCCTCGTTCTACGGAGTACATAGTAGGGGTCAGCTCTTGGATTTCGGATTCAGCTGTCATCTCGCGCCAGATCAGCTCCGCTACTCTCCACCAGCCAGTCTTGTCCTTCGTACAACTCCACAAGTCAAAAAGTCCCAAAATGCCCCTCTTCAGGTCCCAAGTCGCTTCAACGTCTTGTCCTCAGCTCTACAAACCTCGGTCAGGTTCCCGCGTCCCAACTCCGCACCACGTGCGGTTCCCGGCCCAGCGCCACACCCACTCCCCTCCCCTCGAGAACTCCACAATTCCACAGCAGAACAGCATTGGCATTCCACCCTCAATCCAGCAGAATGTCATCGTCCCTCGAAAAACCATCCGCCTCATCTCCGGTTTTCCATACCCACCTTCCCGAAGCAGCTAAACCTCGGCAGGACCACCGCTCTGCGCGCCTCTCCCGTCCAACCACTCGCAACACGCGTTCAGCCTCTCACGAAAGTCCAAGACTCCAAGAAACGCGAGCTCAATGCCCAGCATCGCTCACCTCCGACAATCATCTGCGTTCCCGCCCAGCGCACGCTGCTATCATGCTTCCTGATTGAATGGTCAACCTGTCCAAGAAGGGGCCGCCGGATGGCCCGCAGTTAGATCTGAACTGACGATCTGCCGTCGTTCAAGGGACAGCAGTATATAAAAGCACCATGAAGAGCCAGGATTCAGGGATTCAGCGCGTGTACTCTCGGTCAACCAGCCTTGCGCTTTCCACCTACCATTGTTGTGGTTGACGAAAACATCGGCTTGTCTCGCCTTACCACCGCTCAAACATGGCAGCATTCCTGCGCCTCATCGCGGTGAGCGCCGTCGCCTCCGCCCTCACCATTTCCGAGATCAATGGCCCCAAATATCTGTCCCCCTATGCCGGCCAAAAAGTGTCCAATGTCTCCGGCATCGTGACTGCCAAGGGCCCCAACGGCATATGGGTCCGTTCGCCAACGCCCGACCAGGACGACCGCACTTCGGAGTCCGTCTACATTTTCAGCAAGACCTTTGGCTCGAACCTGACCGTCGGCGACGCCATCGTTTTCGGGGGCAAGGTGGAAGAGTACCGCTCGAACAAGGACTATGTCTATCTCACGGAGATCTCGTCGCCGGTGCTGGCACGCAGAGTTTCGACCGGAAACCAGGTGTCGCCCTTGGTCATTGGCAAGGACACCGCCAGACCTCCCACGGAGCAATACAGCTCCCTGGATGGAGGCGATGTCTTCGCCGTACCGAACAATGTCTCCCAAATTTCCGTCCAAAACCCGACGCTCGAGCCAAGGAAGTATGGAATGGATTTCTGGGAGAGCTTGAATGGCGAGCTGGTTACGGTAAGGAAGCCGACTGCCCTGACGAAGCCCAACAACTTCGGCGATACTTGGGTCGTCGGTGATTGGAAAGTGACTGGCAAGAACAAGCGCGATGGCTTGACCATGACCGACAAGGGTGGGTGAAGAGCCGCAAAGTCGTGATGTTGGGATGTCACTGACCAGAGGTAGATGCAAACCCTGAGGCCATCATCATCGGCTCCCCCCTCGATGGTTCCTCCAACCCCAAGACCACCAAACTGGGCGACGATCTTGCCGAGATCACCGGCGTCGTCACGTATGCGTTCGGCTTCTACCGTATTCTGCCCACGACCGCCATCAAGGTTGTCAACTCGCAGCAGCAGGCGCTCCCTCCCCCAACCAGCCTAAGGTCGGAAGGGGAATGCGACGGTTTGACCTTTGGCGCCTATAACATTGAGAATTTCTGGGCCAAATCCGCCCACTTGCCCAATATCTCTTCCCACATTGTCAACTACATGAGGTCGCCCGATCTGATCTTTTTGCAAGAAGTTCAGGACGATAATGGACCTACCAATGACGCTGGTATGTAACCCCTGGCACCTTTAATCTACATTCGAGCTGACCATCCGCAGTCGTCTCGGCAAACCAGACTCTCACAGCATTGACTGCGGGCATTGTAGCTGCTGGAGGTCCGCAGTACGCCTTTACCGACATCGCACCCAGCGATGACAAGGACGGCGGAGCTCCGGGTGGAAACATCCGAGTAGCTTATCTCTACAAGCCCACTCAGATCCGCCTGTATAAGCCCAATCCAGGTACCGCATTGGATGCGAATGAAGTCCTGGATGGCCCAACGCTGATGTTCAACCCGGGCCGTATCGATCCCACGAATGCCGTATGGACGTCCAGTCGCAAGCCTCTTGTGGCACAGTGGGAAGTCATCGGGAAGAGAGGTAGAAGCGAAGGGAAGTTCTTCACCGTGAATGTTCATTTCGGGTCCAAAGGAGGCAGCAGCAGTCTGCATGGCGACGCGAGACCTCCAGTCAATGGTGGCGTGGATGACCGTCTCCAGCAAGCCCAGCTGACGGCGCAATTTGTCAAGGTGAGTGAGCAAACCTTCATTTCTTGCAAAGGAGGCGTTTTGGGCAAGAAGGCCACGTCCGCGTGATGGGCTTGATCAAGGCTTGTTTGCGGGAGCAGAGCACCCTTTTCTTATGTGGTCGGCCCTCGAAAGCAGATGAAACACCATGGAAGCATCGTGGAAGGCGAATCTAGGCCCTTCCAGAAAATCGGCCCGACGCAGCTGTTTGCCCTGCGCTGAGATTCATGCTGCTGGGCCGCTTCACGAACGAATTCTGCAAGGGAACCCTTTCAATCGGAGCCAGAAGGGTCCGTTCGCGGATCTCATTAATCTATAATTATCGCTGTCTGGAAACCCAGCTGACCCAAACGTTTAGACCATCCTCGCCAAGGACAGGAACGCCCGGATCATCACCGCGGGCGATTTCAACGAATTCACCTTCGTCAAGCCCATCAAGCAGTACGCCGCCATTTCCGGATTGAAGGATCTGGACGAGGTGGCGAACATCAAGGACGTCGAGAGGTACACTTACCTGTTTGACATGAACACTCAGCAGCTCGATCACATGTTCATCAGCCCCTCGCTTGCGAAGAAGGCCAAGTATGAGCACGTTCATATCAACACGTGGGTGGATAGTGCGGCGCAAATTAGCGACCATGATCCTTCTGTTGCAAAGCTGGACGTGTGTTCGTAGGTCTCTGGCAAGCTGGAAATGTCTGTCGGGCGGGTTATTCTGACAGACTCGCGAATAGCATCTTCATTTTCATTATCCAGTGCACATTATTGGAATGGCCCAAGACACCCAAGACCGAGATCTGTACTGTCAGGATTTAGGTTTCATTGATTGCGTCACAGTCCCCTGAGATGTTCGAAGAGACTGTAGCTGAAAACCTAAGCGCCACGTTGTTGCATAGATGGGCCGAATACTGGAAGAGGGGGGCTGAGAGGGCGGTGAACTTCCCCTAGCCACCAGCGCCGGTGTATGGGCTTACCTACGGTTCCCCTTGATTGGTTCCCTAATGGAGCGATGATATCGTGCGGCATCCTCTGCTCTACGAAGTGTTGGTACATACTCATACTACCGTGCAGAACCCATATTTGAGCACGACGGTCGGTTGGACACTCAGCTGATTGCCACGCGCCTGATGCGCTAGTCGTAGTGAAACTCCCTGGCTCGGTCTGGCGGTGCTCGTAGCAGGAAGTGTCCTGGTAGATGGGTTCACGTGTAGACGGGTTGCTGGACCTCCCGTCGTCCTGGTTTCTCTGCTGTCGCATCTCTGCCCAAAAAGCAGCAAGTTGAGGACGAGCGGACCAAGCCACAGAAGCTGCCGGATCTGCGTCTTCTCCATTTTACCGTTGGCCGAGGGTCATGGCGGCAACGATTGGGAGCGAATTACGGCTTGTTCGAGCTCCTTTTATCCGATCTGGGATCTGTGCTAGCTGGGCTGCATGTCAGCTCAACCCCATGCGATAGCAAGCCAGATCAAGACGGGACCAGTGGGAGTTCCTAACTGGCGATGGAGCGATCCATGGATCGCCCTTTTGCGGAGAAGGCGCTAGCGCGGGGCGGGCCAAGCTTGCCCAAATTACTCCGCTCCGCACACCAGGACGCGGGGGAGTACCGCCGAATGGGGGTTTGGGGTTGAGAGCGCCTGTCTCAACACCACGAAATCATCGTGACTTCTCAACCACCTTTCACCCGAACGTTGGCGGTTTCTTGAACAACTTTCATGCGACAAGCTGGCGAAAGCTTCTTCTCGCGGCTCTCCGATCCTCCTGTAACCTTATCCTATGTGGTGCACCATGTGCACTACGCCAAGGGCTTGGGTGGCGCATTCCCTAACCGTGGATGGCCGCAAAGATAGCGCCCAGAATTGTCTTCTACGCCGTCCCGTTTGTTCTGGAACTGGCTCTTGCCCGTTGTATATGCTTGGGCCGATGCGAGAGGGGAAGATTGCCGAAACGGAGGCATGGCAGATACCCAAGGGAAATGTGTGTTTTGATAGCAGATTTATGGCACCCTGAAGGATAAGGATGGTTCAGGGCGGAATCCGATTCCCCAGTTATAAGATCCACGTTCTGAGGGAGCCAAATGAGTGAATTCGGTCCGTCGTACATAGGGGGTGGTACGTTTGGGACTGCCCTGTCAGAACGCGGTGGGAACGTCGTACGGGGTACAACGTCGAATGGCACACCCTGGAGGAACCAACGGAGCTTCCGGTGCCCAGTGCTGACAGTAAACACCCGCCTTCGGTTGTGAATGCGCAGACATCCTCGGACTCGGCCAGACAAGAGCCAAGCGGACTCCACTTTGCTCGTCCCCTCCACCCGCCCCCATGGGGTGCCGGAGGCCGCTAAGTGATCCCCGCAATATCACTGTTGGCGTTTGGAGAAGCCCTGTTTGGGGAAGATGCAAGAGGGGCCCGGGGCAAGTATAGATACCCTGCCCTCCTCCCTGAAAAGTGCAACCATCCAGCTCTCCACTTGCACCTCCCACAACATCATGGCCACCGCAGACGAAAAGGTTGTAGTTGAGTACCACGAGAAGGGCAATGTGGGGTCCAGTGATATTGAAAGCTCCGGTATTTCCACCTCGCCTGCGATTGACTACGATGACCTTCCCGACCCCGATGTTGGAAAGTCCGACGAGGAGAGGGCGAAATTGGTGAGCATGTTCCAGTCGTACACCGTGGTACCCAACTGACCCATTCTAGGATAAAGCGCTCCTCTGGAAGATAGATATGTGGTTGATCCCGTGGCTGTCTCTCCTTTATCTTCTCTCTTTCCTGGATAGGACCAATATCGGCAATGCCCGTGTCGCCCACATGGAGAAGGACATCCACATGGTTGGTCGCGATTACAACAATGCCTTGACCATCTTCTTCATCTCTTATGCCGGCGCTGAGCCGGTCACAAACGTCATCCTCAAGAAATACAGCCCTCGCGTATTCTTCACTACCATCATCCTTCTCTGGGGAATTATCATGACCCTCATGGGCTTGGTACAGAACCAAGCTGGTTTGTTGGCTTGCCGCTGGTTCCTAGGCCTGGCCGAGGCTGGCTTGTTTCCTGGAGTCAACTACTATCTTTCGTGAGTAGCCTGGTCCACAATCCTTGAGTTTTGCGCTGACTTGGTTGCAAGTTGCTGGTACAAGCGTTCCGAGCTGGGAATGCGTGCAGCCCTCTTCTTCTCCGCCGCAGCTCTTGCAGGCTCTTTCGGTGGTCTTCTTGCCGCCGCCATCACCCAGATGAACGGTGTTGGTGGGTATGAGGGCTGGCGATGGATTTGTAAGTCTATACCAGGACATCTCGACTTGGTCCGCTGATCTTTTGTAGTCATCCTTGAGGGTCTCATGACCGTCTTCGTCGGTATCTTCTGCTGGTGGATGGTAAACGACTTTCCGGACACCGCTCGATTCCTGACTGCCGACGAGAAGCTCCGAGCCTTGCGCCGCCTGCGCGCCGATAACCAGGCGCGGGCAGAGACCGAGAAGTTCAGCCGCAAGTACGTGTTTGCAGCGCTAAAGGACTGGAAGACCTGGGGATACGCCGTATGCTACATGGGATGCCTTTGCCCCTTGTACAGTAAGTGATGGACGCTTACCAGCATTGGCTCGAACACGTTGCTGACCGCACACGATAGGCTTTTCCCTCTTCCTGCCAACCATTCTCCTTGGTATGGGATACAAGGGAACCAAAGCGCAGCTGATGTCGGTGCCTCCTTATGCGGCTGCTGCAACCGTCACTGTTTTCGTTGGCTGGCTCGCCGATCGCACCAGATGGCGCGGGTACTGCAACATGGTGGTGGCGACGACTGGCTGCGTGGGATTTGCGATGCTTCTTGGAAGCGGCAATGTGCACGTCCAATACGCTGGAACCTTCCTCGCAGCCTCGGGTATTTACCCCACGGTGTCGAATACTCTCACCTGGGCGTCGAATAACGTCGAAGGCGTATACAAGCGCGGTGTCATGGTTGGAATAGTTGTGGGTTGGGGCAACCTGAACGGCGTTGTCTCATCGAACATCTACAACAAGAAAGACGCTCCCCGCTACCAGACCGGCCACGGAATTGTTCTGGCCTTTCTGGCCGTCGGCCTTTTGGGTGGCTCCATCTTCATGCATTTTGCGCTGAAGCGAGAGAACAAGCTGCGTAAGGAAGGGAAGCGCGACCACTGGTTGGAAGGAAAGACTGAGGAGGAGATCCGTATGCTGGGCGATTGCCGTCCTGACTTCATCTACACCTTGTGAGCGGTCCTGGGAGGATACGAGTTGCAATCAAGCCGATTACTGAGGCTGCAACCGGGCTTTGTCTCGAGGCCTATAGACTCATTAACGACAACGCGTTTTGTTATGAAATGGTAGCGATGGATTGCTCTTCTGCAAAGGGGCTGTACCGACGGTAGAAGGATTCCATATCAGGGTTAGACTCAATAGACGCTTTCTGATTCCAAACTCTCGACAATGAAGCCAACTGGGACGAAAGCAGGTGTGGTGGGAATGTACGCCCCGTGACTATTTTGAGCGATCTCGGGTGGCTCCCGACGGGATCGGGAGTGACTGACCACGGCCTAGTGCTCGCGTACCACGCACCTATCCGCCTGTCCGAGGTGCCGCAACAGCCGCTATGGAGTGACGCATCACAGTGGAGTCAAGAAGCCAGATCACGTGGCTGATCTGGAAGGGTACCTTCAATGTTGGAGAATGCGGTTAGCAGAGCGATATTCTTATCAGCTAGAGCACTCATTACTTACTTCTATAAGTGAGATATAGGCGCAACGTGTATATGGCCGTTTTCTAGCAGTCCACTTTCGTTGGGGAGGGAGTCGGGATGAGATCTTCACGGATGAATCCGTAACTCCCTTTCTTTTACCCAGGCGCCCTCGTCAGGATGCTGCAGTGAACCGCAAAGCAACCCAAGGTGCCAAGTCCTGAGACCCGCCGGCTGGTAATAATACGACACCAGCTGTAGTAAGACGGCAAAAGTTGGCAACGCTTGTCTATGTAATGTTGCGGGGATGCAACGATGGGTGGAAGAAGGAATAGTGCAATACAAGAGGAGGAGAGTGGGAGGAAGAAAACCCTGGAGAAGTTGAGGTTGAAATAAGCTTCCCTCCTCCGCAGTGGAGAAGGAAGGAGTGGGCTGTGGCGGTTTGTCATAACATATCCGGGTGCGGAGGGCGCGATGGGGCTGCTGACCATCATCCCGTCATGCCAAGCATGGTGCCGACTCCCGCGAGGCCGTGGAGAAAGCGAGAAAAGCGAGCACTGAGGAAAGCGAGTCGTGACATCGACATCTCCGGTTTGGATGTTGTTTTTCCGAACCTAACGAAAATCGACAAAATTACAAGGCTCATTCTCTTTTTATATGCGTTTTATGGATCAGATATAGAGTATATGATATGTGATGGTATTCCCAACTATTGTGTACATTGTCTCCTAGATTGAAGACCCGACAGAAGACGCCGTCTCATAACGGATAAGTCTCCGTCCCTTTGTCTCATCCGTTTCACGGCGGATAATAACATTCCAATCCCGTATCGTCACGGACAACCCTCCGTCTCATAACCGAGTCTGCTCAACGTTTACCCTACCTTGACATGCCTCCTGGCTCTACGTACCCAGCTCTCAGAACCACCCGCTGCTGGCCTCGTCTTCGCTTTTGTACGAAGGTGGAGGAGAAGGATAGCGAGGAAGCGTGGATGCGCTCTCGTTATGTGGTCGAACGGCGTTCACTGATTCGGAGTCGTTTGTGGTCTCATTCTCGCTCTCTTCCTCGGTTTCTGAAGACTCCACTTCATACCATCGCCGTTGGGGAATGTAGCCACCGAAAACCTGCTGAGCACGCGGTCCCCAAGAGAGAGACGAGCTGCTGTCACTGGAAGGGGCTTCAGGGGATGGCGCCAAGGGTGTGCCAGGAGGTGCGCGAATGGCGGAGGATGAACCCGCTGAGGAGAGGGTCGAATCAAGAGATGTTGCTTCAGAGGGTGATCGCCCATAAGGATTTCCATGCCGCGTGATGACTTCATGAGCACGAGGCTGGTATGGTGTAGGAGGACGTGTCGTACCGGTGCCATGAAAGCCCACGCCTGTAGGGAGTTGTGCAGAGTTTGTTGGACGGACTACAACATGCCCCTGTTGCTCGAGGTAGGTACTCAGCGAGGCCTCAACGGCCTCGACGAGCGCTGGAGGCCGGAAGTCCACGACGTCAGCCCAGAGGACAGGCCTACCCAACGGGCGACCGCCTTGTCCATATTCGCCAGTGTGGATAGTCATGATCGCCATGCACTCACGAACGCGGCCGCGAACACGTCCCAGCTGTGCAAGCTCTACGTTCTCCAATAGACCGGCTTCGACAGCGCCGGGTGAAGTGGAGCTGGGGCCACGGGAGACTGCTCGAACGCCATGTGCTGGAAGCCGAAGGCGAAGTAAGACTTGGGCCTTGGCCCTAGCACGCTTGTTGGCGTACACGACCAACGTTACGGTCAGAGCTAAGAGGACAAGGCCTCCACCCACGCTGGCCAGCACAATGACCACCGTGGATGGGCCTTTGGCTGCTTGCTGTGGTTCCACCGGTTGCGATGACATGTCGAAAGTGGTCTCGAACAACTAGAATGCGCGGGTAGAGTCTGGAGGTTGTGTCCTAGGTCGGAGAGAGAGGAGTTGGGTGGAGGGAAGAGCCTATTTGACATCGAGCGCGTCCGAGAAGTCGGTGATTGAACATGCTGAGAGAATGTCTGTTGACAATGTACCAAGATGTGGATGAGTGAATTGCGATGCGGGATGTCCACTGTGAAAATATCGAGGGGCCTCGCATTGTATACCCACGTTCCTCAAGAGAAAACCATGCCGGCGCACATTATGCACCAGAGTAGTGTCTATAGGAGCTTTCACGGTCCTGTCTCCTTGACGGTATCGCTGGTTCTTCTGGACGTGGCTCCGCTGGCATTGTTGCTGCCGCCAGTACTTCTTCGCCTTAGCTCTTTCATCTCCAGTAGCCGTGTAGTGCTCAGGCTTGGTTGAAGTGGAAAATAGCCTCCACCGGCGTGCTTCTCGTCAAAGTTATTAGGGGTCCTCGCTCGGCTTTGTACAGGGCTCCAGCTCCAACGAGGGCTTTGGCTTCCTCCAGTCAAGCTCCGGTGATGGTGTCGCTTTGGGGTCATTGCAGGTAGCTCCAGACGGGAGTTCATGCTGACCCAAGTAGCTTCATCTTCCTCTCCGCTTGTTACTCTCCAGCCTCCCACGCCTTCATAATCCCTTGTAACCTCTCCTGACCCGACGAGAGAAACGAATGAAGCGCTTTTGTTGTGCAAGGGTGGGGGCCGCGGGGTGTCTGAGGAAGTGCTGCTTGTGGCACTTCCGGGTCGGCGTGTGTGATGAGGGGAAGCGTGACGTTTCATCGCCTTCTTCAGAGAAGGTTTAGGTGTAGTAGGGAATAGGTATGCTTGTATGAGCGCAACAGCAAGCTCGAAATAGACGATGGACACTCGCAGCGTTAGTGCGGTGATGGCGACTGTGGTTGTGATAACGGCGAAGATCGTCATGGGGATGGACACGGCCAGCAGAATCGGGGGTCCTGCGATATAGAAAAGGCTACGAAACCCGGCCATGGTCACGGTGGTATGTGGAATGAATGCGAGAGTGAATCGCAGAGGTTAGAGGAGGAGGCATGGCTTCGACAGGACTGACGCAGCTTGTTGAGGTGCGGTGCTCTCGCCCAAGCTTGGAAGCTTGTGAATGGTTGCGGGGAGATGGGCCGAGGCTTACCACTTTGAGCTTAGCCTAGCTGGATACATCAACCACATGTATATAACATCGCATCATCCTATCCATTCCGCTCCAGACTCCTCTTTTCCTGCTCACTGAAAAATTCATATTTCATTCACCGTCGTCTATGGGAGGATGCTATAACCCCTCTTTGTCCCCCTTGGGGGCCCTCGTTTTTGAGCTCCATCGTCAATGTGTTTCAGACAAAGCCGCTGCATTCAGTCCCGTCGAGACAACATCAAGCCGTTCCGAGGTAATCAAGCCACTCTAATGAGCTTCAAAGCAGAATATATTTTCCTTCATTGTTCCTTTTCCTTTTCCAGCCACACGCCTTGTCTGTACTCTGGTTCTATTTTTATTATTCTTGTTCGTTTTGCAATGTTAAAAGTTGGAAGTATCAAAACGCTGCCCCATGTGCACAATTTCCATTTTCCTATCTCACAATCGTAATCTCGTTATATCGCCAATCCGCTACAATGAGCACCCAGCAAACCGGCATCACTCAGCCTGCGGCGGCACCCGTCGCGTCTTCCTCCACTCCAGCACCCCCCTCTGGGATCAAGACAACAGAGGAGAAACGACACCGCTTCACCCGCGCTGAGCGACGTGCCTTCGCCAAAGAGAAGAAAGCTCAAGCCCCGCATAACCCACCTCACGTTGGTAAGAAGGGTGGAAGGCCTCCGCATAAGCCTGCACAGAGCAAGCGCGACTTCAAGTCCCATCGTCAGAACGATACGCAAACCGTCGACGAAATGATTGCGTACCTTGTCAGCATCCGCAGCAAGGGGGGCAACCGTAACGTTCAAGACATGCTCAAGGGTGCTCAGAAGAAATGTCTTGAGAACCGTATCACACGTGGTGCTCCTGCAGTGCCTGGGGTTTCTTCTGTGCCTCAGAAGAAGAAGAAGAAGGAGCTCTCTCCTGAGAAGCTTGAGAAAATTCAGAAGCGTAAAGAGTTGCGCAATCAGAAGAGGAAAGCTGCTCGTGAGGCTCGCGAGGCGAGCAAGGCGGGGGAGAAGCCCCAAGACCAGAATACTAAGAGGAACTCCTCTGAGAAGGTCGATGGGAAACAAAAGCCCGACGAGCAGCCTCAGATGCAGGCACCACAAGCTGAGAAAGCCAATGACTCGGTCGGGACTACGGCTGCCGAGGAGCTCCAAAAGCTCGGTGAGACTAAGGTGACCGAAGAGGGTGCTAAGGAGGAGGACGACGACCCATATGCCAACTTCGACGAGATTGACTTCGACGACTCTGACTAGATTTTGTGTGTAATGGTAATTCATTATCTCTTCCAGGTAACCTACTTGCCTGGGTGGCGAGACGCACGGTGAGATGAGACAAATTAGAGGTTTAGGCGATGGAATCTCTCTTATAAGAGCTGGCTCTTACTATAGCTGTACCGGAATAATTTCTGTACCCTCTTAAGATACTCTGCGCCCTGTCTGGCCTGAGGAATACAATCCTATCCACTGTTTTAGCCTAAGGCGTGCGAGGTTCTCTTTTATAGCGATCTTGCGTCCTTTCCATATACCACAACTACAATACTTCTACGACTCTATGTTACTTACATATAGGTCTATGGGACCCTCGAAGACTTACTTTAGTGCTAAGTAATTAATATCAGCTCTATGGCTGGCGAGGTGCGCATGTTTATGCGAACTCGCCACCCCGGTCGGGTTATTGGTGCTGTTTTGGAGCCTCATGACATGTTTTGACATTCGAAGGGTCCTATCATCCATGGATCGGCATGGTCAGGCACGTGACCGCGCCAACATAAGCTACTTGTAGTCCCTTTAGGGCCTAGCGCGAGCGGGATGTGTATTTCCCGCGCTGACTCACAGATAACGTTAGACCTTCTTTCTTCAGCTTTACGATCATGGATTGAGGCCTTTAAACTTGCTTGTCTAACAATCCCGCGACAATTTATGAGGCTGTGGTCATGCCGCTGTCCTACCTAAGACAGCCGTTCAGTCACTGCGTACCTCAAGCGGAGGAAATCGAGTCGGTTTCTTTAGACGACTTATGCCCGCTTTGCTCCTCCGCAATAGATGTGGACAATTTGTTCCAAAACCAAGTTATCAGGATTTGCTCCCCGGCTGAAGACTCGGCTTGCGCCTTTTCCAGATTCGTTGCATCAACCATGAGGACGTGGCAATCATTTCAGCCTTTCTCCACCAAGTATGCACATGTTCCAGCCAGACAGTACAAGAACTGGGTCGCAGAAGGGACCCCATGCCTCCTCAAAGCACAAGTTGTAGATTATCTCATCGGCATTTGTGCCGCTGAAAGAGTCGAGCTAGAATTGTTGCCGGATTGGGGGCCCGCAATACGGCATAGTTTCAACGACTCTCTGAAAGAAAGACTGGGCTCAATTTTCCGCGAGGGCGACTTAAGATCACCTACGAAATTTTCAGGCCGCCGGGTTTCTCGCGAAGTGCCATTCGACCTGGTTCGTGGCTGGATTCAGCACTGCAACGAAGTCCACAGACAGAGGGGAAACTGTCATGTGGTCGATCCAACTACGAAACTACGACAATTGAAGGTCATCGATTGCGAAAGCCGCGACGTCGTTAACATGCCTCGAAATTCTACGCCATACTTGGCACTGAGTTACGTATGGGGCACCACTTCCGAGCAGCGGCCACTGAATTCAACCCTCCCAGTGGCTTGTCCTTTAGTTATTGAACATGCGATAGAGGTTACAAGGAAGCTCGGTTATCGTTATCTCTGGGTTGACAGGTACTGCATCAACGACGAAGACCCCGCTGATAAACGACATCAAATTGCAAATATGGATCTCATTTATGCAGGTGCAGAACTGACTTTGATTAATGCTGCGGGTGAGGGGACTTCAGATGGCCTCCCTGGCATCGGCAGCTCCTACAGACTTCGTCAGCCGGGACTTCGAATTGGTCAGCATATTCTCGTCTCCTCATTACCGGATCTAGCAGAGGTTGTTCGCTGTTCGAAGTGGGCGAGCCGAGGCTGGACATATCAAGAAGGCCTTCTCTCTTGCAGGAGACTGGTTTTCGCGCCATTCCAGATCTACTTCCAATGCCAAGAAACTTTATCCTTCGAAAGCATTAATATTCCGCTTGACGTGCAGCTTCGCCCCTTGAACGTCACCGTCGCCCAGCCACCTTCACTGGTCTTCCCGCGTTCGATCTACCATACTCGTGGCACTGGAGAATTCTTTGCTGAAAGGGTAAATGAATACAATAAGCGCGACCTTACCTACGAAAGCGATATACTTAATGCCTTTCTAGGCATCCTAAGATCCTTCGAAAAAGGAGCCGTTTCTTATTCTGCTCCCATCTTTCACTGTAATGGCATCCCATTGCACACAGAATACCATGATTGGACGACGTCTTTTGTAGCAGGACTAACATGGCGAGTCGAATCGCCAGGAAGTCGACGACCAGACTTTCCAAGTTGCTCTTGGATTGGGTGGAAATCTTGGGCAGAGCTGGGGTTTGAACGCAGAATATTGTCCGTCAATCCAACCTCCCACAGACAGACTGTGCCCGATCTTAAAATTGGAATCCGGAAGTTCGATGCATCTCCTATCACCTGGGTGTCGGAAGGGAATTTTGACTTGTCTGTGCTTTCTATTTGTCCGCAACTGCTTTACCTCACCAGTTGGACAACTAGTTTGCCTTCTCTACTGCGGTGGCATCGACAAGCTGTCAGCATGAGGCAACTGCTCTCTGCACGTTCGGAATACACTCCAAACTACAACAGCCGAGCTGTGAAGAAGCAAGAATGCACTGCCATACTTGTAGATCTTGACCAAGACTATGGCTCTCGGATGTACTTTCAGATGATTTTCATACTCGTACAGCGTGTTGGCAGGAACTTTGAAAGGGTCGGACTTTGGAAAATGTATGGCCTATCGTTGAGCGGATACAGTGAGGAGACAGCACCAAACTTCACCCCTCATATGTTCAAGCTTATTGGCCCTTCGGAGGGCAAGATATGGCTTCAGCGGGTGAATGGCTCATTGGCCGAAGGATTTAATGCGCTGGGTACTAGGCTTTTACTTAAGAGGAATGAGCTTATTGTTGCTTGAAAGTGGTTAAGGAGTATCTAACCCCAATTTGTTGGCTTAACGGGGAGCATTTGAGGGCGAGGACATAAATTGAAGTACTTTAGTAATTAATCCGCACACGCTAGTACTGTGACAAGGACTTATAAGATACCGAAATCTCACCTAACCACTTACAGAAGGCTGGACGTGACACGCTTCTCCCGGTTTGTCCAGCGACAGCGCAAGGTGGATTTAACTTACCCCAACTATTCACCAATGTTTGGCTCTTGTAACAATGTCATCTGTCCTTCCCAACAGTTATGCTCCGCCTCATGTCACTCACGCGAACGTTACCATAAGATATCCGGTAAGACTTTCGTCTTTTGACACTATCGCACAGTCGACTTTTGCGCTAATGACATACCAGAAAAGTCAGAGAGGATTCTCCTCACAATTTGTCTCGGTACACCATGCGTCTCGCGACACAGGGACACACCTTAGGCCCTCGTTAACCCACATTATTTCATTATTTCCGTCCTCAGAGGGCCGTTCTTTGTTCAAGCAAGACCGTCCATTTTCTCCATTGTCCACTGGCCCCCCTTGGATAACTTGTGTTTGTCAATACCCCCATGTCTCGTAATTGAACAATGTAGGCAAACAGTACAATGTTATCCCCTATATTTCTCTAGCTTAAATATCTTAAATGGTCCTCGTCACTCCCACCCTCCAGACGCAACCTTGAATTTTCAACGTGGTGATATATTTGCATTGACTGGCCGGCCCACTCGAACTCATGCATCATCACGTACCTTCCTACTACTCCCGCCGCAATAGCGAACCCGCTATCAAAGGCGGTATGACCCCGGAGCAGCAGCAGACTCTTGTCATCGTTGTCGTCGTCCTCAGTGTCGTCGTCCTCAGTGTCGTCGTCATCCTAGGCATCGGTGTTCCAATCGTCTACTTCAAATGCGTACACCGCAAGGGCCGCCAAACTCCAGACCCCGAAGCCTGCAACGCTTGCGCTAACGCCGAAAACCCCCCTACGGATCCAGACATGCCATTCCTCCAGCGCCACCTCGCCAGGCTCCGCGCCTGGAAGAAACCTCCTCCCCCCACTGAGGAGGCGTACGACAAGCATTTCGGTCTCACTGACCTCTTCCCGACCATCCCTAAGCCAGTGCCAGCTGATAAGCGTTACAACGGCCGCCCAACGGACTTCTACACCCATCATCGCCGCTTCTATCGGGTGTCGGGCGCCCGACCTACGGGCGTGGGACAGGGTGCCAATGGGAACGCAGGTGGAAGTGAGATGGGGAATGCACCTCCGCCACCTGTGCCGCCGAAGGATGGGGCGAGGAGGTATAACCCCTATTTTGGGGGTTTGGCTAGGTCGGCTGAGCAGGCGAGTAAGTTGAATCCCTTCCATGGAGGTCGGGATCGCTATCGTTAAGGTAAGTCAAGGTAAGTGGGGATAAAGTACTGCTGACGGAGAATGAGGATCGCTGCTCTGGCTTGAAAACTGGCATGGGTGTCGTGTACAGGGTGCTTGCCGCCGTAGTTTGGAACTGGAGTAAGTGAAAGATTCCCAAGCGTTGGCTCGGAGGATGTAGATATCGCATATGCTTGCAGTGGCTGCATTATTTCTTCTATCTGGAGTCGGCTGTGCCGATCCCGGATTTAATTAATTGAATATCATACCTTAAACCATAACTACCAAAAATATTGCTTCTCTTCTGATCGTGAAACACATACAACCCTCCACTTGTGCATCCCAAATCAACCAAAAACAATACCCATGCTCTCTGCTATTTTCGAGTCCCCGAAAGCATCAATTCCAAGCCCTCAAATCCGCCTGCTCATCTGCATCACGCCACCCCTTATTCTCCCTACTCATTTGCTCCAGTGCTGTTTCTTTCTTCTTTGGCGCCGCCGACGGTGTTGCAGTCGCGCTTCCTCCGGAAGTTGTGGTGGGCTTCTTCTTTTGCAGAGCGGCAAGGCGCTGCTCTGCTGCCGCGGCGCGGCGTGCACGATCCTTTTGCGAGAGGTCAGTGTGGAAACGGGGCCAAAACTTGAGTTTAGATGACGGAGAAAGGAGAGACTTGACTGAAATTCATGGGACTGGAGTCCGAAAAAGCAAAACCAAAAGAATAGAAATATCCAGTATAATGTAAGTACAAGGAAACTGGCTTAAGCGTACCTCCTCTCTAAGTCTCTTCGCCTCCACGGGGTCGGCGGACTCGGGTGTAGGTGCCCGATTCTGAGGAGTTTCTTGGGATGATTGTCCTTGGCCCATTGCGACTTTTTACTTTGTATTCGAGGGGTTTTATTCAAGATATATTATGTCAATGAGTGGGCGGACTCCCAATCTTATTATATATCGACCAAAAAGGGATGTTGGAAGTGAATGATCCGTGCACTAGGCAACCTTCAGGCTGTCAGGGACTGTGCCGTTTTGAAGGATACACCTGGGCAGCACAGCACCGTCACGTGGTATTATAGTTCCACGGTTTTGCAGAGATGTTGAAGCAGATGTGGAAGAGGAAGGGAGATCGAAACGAATTCGGGATGTGCATTGGCGCTAACATAAGCTCCGAGGAGGCGAAAGTTTTCGTATTGGGAAATGGCGCGCTTCCACCAGAAAAGGTTAGGGCGACATGGAGCTGCCAACGCCTTTCTTGCTATGAAGGAACTCAATCAAGAGGAGGGGATATCGACTCGCTTGAAAGAACATGCACGCCCATGTAAACTCAATAACTGGAACCGGACTGGACAAAGAAAGCATTCGATGTTTTGGCTCAAAAGCGAATCATATACAATACATTAAGGATCATTATTGCCAACCGCATCTACAACTGCTCGTTGACGAAAAGACCAGCCATACCCATACCCGTACCAATGCACATGCTGGTCAACAGGATCTTCTTCTTCTGCCTCCTGCACTCGCTCAGACCAGTGACGATCTGCCTGGCGCCTGTGCAGCCAAGAGGGTGGCCGAGGGCGATGGCACCGCCTCTTACGTTCAGCTTAGAGTGGTCGATCTTGAGGGTCTCGAGGCAGTAGACGGCCATGGAGGCGAAAGCCTCGTTGATCTCAATAAGGTCAACCTCATCGAGGGTGATATTGTACTGCTTGAGCAGCTTGGGGATAGCGATGGAAGGACCAATACCCATGATGCGGGGCGCAAGGCCGGCGACGGTAGCACCGACAAACTTGGCCATGATGGGCTGGCCGAGACGCTCAGCGGTGGACCGCTTCATGAGAAGGACGGCGGCAGCACCGTCGGTGACCTGGGAGGAGTTTCCACCAGTCGACCTGTCACCGTGGGGCAAGAAAGCCGGGCGGATCTTTGCCAGAGCCTCGTAGGTGGTTCCGTACCTGGGGCCCTCGTCCTTGGTAAGAGTAACCTGCTTCACCTCGCCGGTCTTGGGGTCCTTGACCTTAACCTGGACGGGGACGATCTCGTCGTCGAACCAGCCGGCCTTCTGTGCGACCTCAGCCCTCCTGAAGCTCTCGCACGCGAACCTGTCCTGCTTCTCCCTCGAGATGTTGAAGTCCTTGCCGACGTTCTCGGAGGTCTGACCCATGGGCTGCATGCAGTCGCGGGCATTCTGGTTGGCAGCCAAAATCTCATCAAAGAAGGGACGCTCCAACTTGTCGCCGCCCTCGGTCATAGACTCGGCACCAATGGCAAGACCGATCTCGATGTGGCCAAGAGAGATCTGGTTGGCGATATCCTGTACAGCCTTCAAGCCGGAGCTGCAGAAGCGGTTGACGGAAGAGCCGGAGGTAGTGTCAGGGAAACCGGCGGCAAGCATGGCAGCACGGCAGTAGTAAGCGGCCTTTGCGGATGAGACCTAACAATTGTTAGAATTGTCCATCGGAGCCATATGGCGTGGAAACGCACATTGCCGAGGCAGATATCCTCAACCAGAGCAGGGTCCATGTTCATCTTAGCGACGACCTGCTCCATGAGCTTGAAGACGATGCCATCGACAGGCGTGTCCTTGAATCCACCCTTGAAACCCTTGGTGAGAGGTGTGCGGATGGCGAGGGTAATGACAATATCGTCGGGATTCTTGGTGGTACTGCAATACGCGGATTAGCCTTTTGTCATTCGGACCGTCGGGGAGCTGCTAAAGAGTGGTGTAAACATACATTGCCGAGAGCCCGCTCTTCGACGGAGAGATGTGGGAAACGATGGACTTGAGACGATCCGTCATTTTGAATAATGTGCAATGAATGAAGAATGAGGGTGAAGGAGGGTTGAGGGCAGGTTGCGCGTGGTCAAGAGGAGTGAGGATGCGGAGGGATTGTGGAGGCCGCAACGGCCTTTAAAGATGGTAGATTGTGGGGCGAGATACCGAGGCATCTCGGCCATCAAGTCACGGGATCCGGCAATTTCATTCGGGTTGTCCACCAAAACTTTACAGACAGACCACTTTTGGGAGAGACTATCGGAGCGGCTCTAGTTTTTCGGCCGACATATGCTCTGGGGCTGGCTCTTGACGGATCCAGACGGCCCCCTACAAATCCTACACGCTCTAGTAGATGGCCCATGAGCCTCGCCACCTCCGCATGCTGATCTTCCCCTCGGTGTAGTTCTGGGGTAGTCTAACTCTCGTGTCGGGTACTCCGAGTTTTGGCTCTGGCCTACGGTTTACTAAACATTAATGACCCCTCACGGATTGACTGATATGTACTGCCATTTGCTTCTCAATCAGCGCATCCACTTGGGATAAAACAATCGAACCTGAGAATATCAACTCTTGAGCTCGCATCTTGATCTCCTTTTTTGGCGGATACAAAACTCTGAAGATGCCCAGGTGGTCAGCTGTGGTCACGTGATATGCCTTTCACCGATTGTGGTCGCCCTCGGGTAACCCGAAATATGACAAGTAGAAGTAGGACGACTGTAGTTGTGCAAACAGCAGTTACGTACAGCGTGGGTCCGCGTTGACAATGTCAAGGCTGTTTTACTATCTATTCCTTTTGATATGCCCCAGTGTGATTATCTTCAAGGTTCAAGTTCACGGAACTCACCTTACAAATATGACAATGCTATCAGATGTGAAGGGATATGCATTAAATTTTTAATTTCATTCGTGCATTTCAGCTCTTGTTCTGCATTTCTGTGGTGCGAGCTAGGGAACTCAGCCCTCGGTTTTCGTTTCAAATGAAGAACGAGCCGGAATGTCCGTGCCAACGAAAATGGGAACCGTTAAAAGTGAATGGCATCCCCGTTTCCCTCTTTCGATACCCAATATCTTCCCTTTTGTTAAAGAGATTTGGAAGATATTCCCGACGCTATCCGACGGTTCTTCTAGACCCATACGCATCCAGATCCGCCTCCACTTCTTGACGCAGCTGAGCGACATTCGCCCTTTCTCTTTCGACTCCTCTCTCAACTTCCCTCGCACTGCTGGCCACCCTTGAGGCGTTTGACTCTGCTTCCCTTTGCGCGTCTCTAGCTGCATGGGAGATTCTCGATGCATGCTCTTCGATCTGATGTTGTGCTTCCCCACTAGCACTAGCCGCCCTCGCGGCTTGAGACTCTGCTTCTTTCTGCACATTCCTGGCGGCATTAACTACCTCCGAGGTGTGTGATCTCATCTCCTTTCCTAGAAGGTTTCCAGCCTCTAGTACCCTGCTCTTCCCTATCTCGAGTGTTTTCTCAAACGCCCCCCTTCCTTCCACCACCTTCCCTTCCAAATCTCTTTCCACATTATCTTCCATCCTCCTTAGCCTCTCTCCCTCCTTCTTCGCCAACCCCTCCAACAAATCCGTCACCTTATGGCCATATTTCCCTTCTAATTCCTCAACCTTCTCCTGTATCTTACTCACTGCCCCACTCTTTCCCTTTTCTCCCTTATCGACCAAGTCTCTGAGGCTCGGGATCTGCGGATTCGTTGCACTCCGCCTGTTCCTCAGATCTCCCACACTCACGAAATTATCCGGAGTATTAGTCTGAATATCGGCTTTCACATCTTCGTACATTGCCTCTATTATACGTACGACCTCGTATACATCGAGCGGACAATCGGGACGACTGAAATCACGTTCGCGCTGCTCGATGTACTCGCGTACTTTCTTCCACTCGTTTTCGTAATAGCGAAGGCGCATAGGCAGTCCACTTCCCTTCAAGTACGTCAGCAGTCCGGCTATAACCGTGTTGATAGCACCGAAGGCGGTGACGCCTGTACTGCTGGATTTGGCGGCACCCATAGCAGTCAATGCGGCTGCGACAATGATTTGAACCCCCAGGCAGCCGTTGATGAGGATGGCGGCGAATTTGTAGCCCCGTTTAGCCTGTTGCTCGCGGTGGACGACGCGATTGTAAATTCCAAGGTTGGGGGCTGCGCGTCCGTTGGCGATCAAGTTGTTGTGAGACAGGTTGACTTCGCCGTTGGGCGCGAGGGACGGGGCGGAGAGGATGCCGACGAGGTGGCGGAAGATGGTGAGTTTGTCTTCGGGCCCTGGCTAGAAGGGGGTCAGTGTGTATCATAGATTATTTGGTGTTATTCCCTCACGTTCATGGTTCCCCGTTGCTGGCCTGCTGTCGGGTAGCCGTATTGGAGGACTGTGCTGTCGGACATTCCGTCTTCTACATGTGAAGGTCGAGGGCGTCCCCTGCCTAAGACCGCCTTTATAAAATCCATGTCCTTCCCACTGGAGTTGTGACTGTATCAAGAAAGGAGAATGGCCGAGAGATGCAGGGTATCAAAGCAATGAGAGAAAACGGACGTGGGTATCATAGGGAAGAGACACGGAAGTCAAAGTCCTGGCATTCTCCGCCGGTGGTGTCCCCAGGGGACAGAAGGACAATATAGAACGGACTTGAAGAACCATGCGCTGCTGAACAAATGCACGGGGCATTGGCCTTCTTATTATCTTCCACCCAACACGCGACCAATACCTTGAAAGTCCCCTCCACCAAGCTGCTGTCAAGGCGCGGGAGGAACCCGTCTGAACGGGTGGTTAAAGTGATTTACCTCCCGCCTCCCCCAAATCCCTTAGCGCCCTCCTTCGAAATGGTAGGAAAAGGCGATTCCGCACGTACGCCATACCGGATTGGTACGCGCCAGCTTGGTGGTGGACCGCCACCTGGACCGCATCCCTCGCTTCAGCTGGACACCGACAACGCCACAAAACGGGACATCGCATAGTTGCAGTCGCGTGCAGGCTCGAGCATGGGAAATCTCAATCACTTTTGGGAGAGGAGCTTGTGGAGGGTCTTTCGGCTCCGCGGGACGGCGAGCTAGACCGAGTGATTGAAGGGCCCGTGAGTAGTGAAGGGCTGGGGGGTGCATGTCCGGCAACCCATGCGAACTAGACGTACTGTACGGAGTACCTGAGAACGCCATACGAATCAGATATTCCATCAATAATCTCCTCGAATCCTAAAGTGAGGCATCCGCGGAATGTGCTCCCCAGCTTCTTTGCGAATTCCAAATGCTTGCGAGGCCCATTCGCTGGATAGTTGGTTGAAGTGCAAACACGATGTCTGCAAAAGCCTAATACATAGTCCCAAACGCTAAGTAAATACGATCCCACCGTCCACCACAATGGTCTGGCCCGTTACATAGTCCGAATCGGGACCGGCCAAGAAGCTCACCGTGCTACTGACGTCTTCGGGCACGCTGGTTCTCCCAAGGGCGATCAAGTCTTGCGTGTATTTCTTGATGGTCTCACCTCTCGGAACGCCCTTCAATTTGCCCAGCTCTTCATCAATGAGGTCCCACATGGCCGTCCCAACAATGCCTGGAGCGTAGGCATTGACAGTGATTCTGTGATCCGCCAGTTCCATTGCGAAGGCTTGTGTGAAGCCCCGCACGGCCCACTTCGAGGCACTGTAGTGAGAAAGTAGGGGAAATGGCCTGTGAGAAACAATTGATGCGGCCCCGATGATCTTCCCACCGTCCCCTTGGTTGATCATCTGTTTGGCGGCAGTGGAGTAGCAGTTGAAGAGTCCGTAGACTGTCTTGACTTAGATTTGATAATAGGAAAACATTTGACACTCACCATTCACTTCAAACATGCGCCTGAGATCTTGCTCAGTGAGATCCAGTAGAGCTTTGACTTGGGCAATTCCTGCATTGGCAACCATGGTGTTCAGCGGACCAAGTTCTTGAACTGAAGCATCCACCATTGTTTCCACATCGCTCAGGTTGGATACGTCGGCAACGAAGCTAAATGCCTTTCTTCCGCTCTTTTTGATCTCTGAAACAACTTCATTGGCGCCAGATTTGTTCGCTTCAACATCGTTCACGCATACATCGTAGCCAGACGGAGAGCGATGGCCTTTCCGCTACCGAGATTTAGGGCAGCATAGATCGTGAGATCAATTAGGACTCACATTCCTCGAGCTGATCCCGTGACAATAGCGGTCCTAGTCTTCGAAGGCGTCACATATGTACGGTGCCATGAAGAGCGTGAAGGAGGCATTCGCTTCGTCCTGAACGGGGGTGAAGCTTGCCAGAGCTGTTTCGATTGGAACCTAAATGCCATGATGGTACGGAGGAGTGCAACTAAATTAGCGAAATACTGATTCTCACGTCTCGAGGTGACATATTAGTTCCGTAAAGCGGAGAGATGCATCTACCCCTCTTGAAGAGGGATGCATGCATTGCAAGGTTGGCCGGGTCCGGAATGCCCAAAACCACTCTTTCCGGGTGCTCGGGACTCCTCATTCTGATATTATTGGTGAGGAATCGATTTCCCACTACTACAGTGTGGTCGTCGTCCCATAACCAGAGTTACGAAAGGTGCAGGTTGAAGACGGAATAATGGGGGTGTGGGAAGGAGAGCTTCGGGATATCTTCGGCCCGAGTAAGCTGTTTTGGGGTTAGCCTGTTTATGGAGGGGAGCGTGAGGTCAACAACACAATGGGACAGGAGTGGGACACGATTCTCGGATCGCAGAACATGTCTCGCCCAAGTATTGCCCCGGCGCGGGCTTTAACACTCACTGAAGAATTGGAGAAGTTGGAGCAATCCATTACACTCACTTTGCAAGGTGATTCCTTTGCCATTTCCTTAGCCCTACCAAAACTGACTTGAATAGAGATCGACCACAACTTCAGCCGAGCTCATCGTATTGTGACCACGAGCATTCTCCCTATCGTTGAGCAGTATGGAAGACATTCCGAGGCCGTTTGGGAGGGATCCAAGGTGCGACTCGCAATTACAGTTCTTTCAGACAGATTGCTGACCCCCCCAGTTCTGGAAACAATTCTTTGAGGCCAGCGCGAACGTTTCCCTTTCAGGCTATGAGTCGCCAGGCGATGAGACTGCGGTTGAGGACACGCACGAGTCACAGTCTCAACTATACGATGACGAGACGGAAGGAACGGTAACGGGCGCAACCGTGACTCCTCCACGCCCATCTTCCCCACAAGCCGAAGAATTTGAAGACACATCCGCCCTCGATTCCTCTTTAGCACACGCTCATAGTACCCCGAGAGCGCCCCATACAAAATCGGAAGGAGCCTCGTTCGCAGACTACCCATCCCCTTATGAGACACTCAGGCGCGAGATGGACGCCGAACGGACTGGTCAGTTGGAGCCAGTCACACCTGGAAGAGCACAAGCGCTACCGGACATGTCTATGGCCGCGTCGTCGCCTTTCAAGTTACCTACCGCCAGCGGGATTCAACCGACTACCAAGGATCCAGTACTCCATCATATGCTAGATAAGACGTACCGCATTGCCGCTACTCCACACACAGCACAGAAGTATAAGGCCCCAATGGGGAATACACCGGGAGCTGGGAGGCGTGGTCCCCCTGCACTCGCACAATGGGCGCTTGACTCGTCTCCTCCGTCTTCCCCAGCACCCCAACTTCGCGCGGACATATTTTCCTCGCCGTTGAAGGCTCCAAGGACTCCCGGAGTCAGCGTGCAGACACCTGGGAAGGGAACAAAGACATTTGATGCCACACAAACCAAAGGGATTTTTGACAGCGACAGCGACGAGGATGACGATGGTCTAGATTTCAGCCCCCCGAAGACGATGCAGTTCCATATACCGCAAAGCAGGTTACTTCAAACTCCTGGTTCGTATTGATTGCTCCATGACGTGTTGTTGCGTATGCTGACGCCCACCTCTAGCACGTGAAGCTAGCAGACGAATTGTAGAAGATCTTCTTTTGACAGCAGGCGGCGACATCACGGACGACACCGGAGGACTGGAAGAGGACGACAGTCCCAGTGTTGTTAAGCGTCAAATGGATTTGGATGATACATTTTAAATGAAGTATCGCCCTTGTGCGAGGCGAGGATGAAGCAATTGATGCAATGGCGCTGTATGATAGAATTAGACTAAGATACCCGGATACCTTACAATATTTATTAACCATGGACAATTCAGAACTCACGTGGCAATGATTGTACGGGTTAGTCTTGTCTCTTATAGCTTGTGGCTCCGGGGTCGCCCAAGTGCGCATCGACCCAGTGTCTGCGCTAAACCCAATGGGGTAGCTGTTGGCATCGTCATACCATCTGGTCACCCTGACGTCCACAAGAATTGTTCTTTTGCACACGACACATTTTCTTTTCCGGCGACCGATTGGCGCCGCCTTTGCAATGCCTAAAAGCCGCAGGCCGCCGACATCTGGATACGCAAGAATTGCGCAAGCGGAAGAGGAAGAGGAGGAGGATGGCCTTCAGGAAGAGTCCGATGAGGACTTCCATCATGGCACCGTCTCGGACTCGCAGTACACGCCCATACAGCCCAGCCGTAGCTCGCGGATGCGTATGCCGGGGATATCTGGAGAGACGTCGCCCAAGCTTCGAAGAATGACTTCTGGCCGCAGACACCGCAGCAACTCTGGGGTTGACATCAAGGCGATCAACGCGCGATTCGAGCGGTGGGCTGAGGAAATAGCACAGAAATTCAAGATCAAGAAATCGAAAGGCAGGCCAGAGGAGGAACCACTCGAGATACATCATTCCGTCTTCCAGGCACCGGACTGGATCCGACCTGCCACCGCCGAGACGCTCACGTTCGACCACGAAGCCTCCTCGGATCGTTTGACGTCGTTACAATTCGAGGAAATCGTTGAGAGTGTTAGGTTGGCCATTGAGATGGGGACACATCCTAAGCTCATTTCGCAGGGCAGCTCTGGAAGCTATTTCGCGCGGAACACACAAGGGAAGGTTGTCGGCGTGTTTAAGCCGAAGGACGAGGAGCCATATGCGTCACGGAACCCGAAGTGGACGAAGTGGATACATCGTAACCTGTTCCCATTCTTTTTCGGACGCGCTTGCCTTATTCCCAACCTAAGCTATGTCTCCGAGGCTGCCGCCTTCGTCCTGGATACTCAGCTGCGCACCAATCTCGTCCCTTATACCGACGTCGTTGCCCTCTCCTCGAAGTCTTTCCATTATGACTTTTGGGACCGGAGAGCGTACTATAGAAAACATAAACCGCTGCCAGAGAAGGTTGGTAGTTTTCAGGTTTTCTTGAAGGGCTACAAGGATGCGAATATTTTCCTAAAGGAGCACCCATGGCCGGATCAGCATAGCTCGGGCTTACGAACGGAGGCGGCGTCGCGGAAGAAGAAGCGGAGATGGGCGGATGATTGCAGACCTAGCAGATCACAGTCGGATAATGAAGACGAGCGCCCAGACGCGGAGGAAACGCACCAAAGGAGAGAGTTTTGGACCGACAGTCTGCAGCAGTCCTTCCGAGAGCAGCTTGAGAAGCTTGTAATCCTTGATTACATTATGCGGAACACCGACAGAGGTCCTGACAACTGGATGATCAAGATTGATCCAACGACGGAGCAAGCTAGCATTGTGGCGGAACCACCGAAAGCAAACGGCACTATGGAAGGCGAGAATGAGCCAAGTGTCTACACCAAACAGTCCATGTCTGAGCAGGACCCATACAAGCGGCAGGAACCAATGCGGGCAACAAGCAGATCAGCAACACCCTTGGCTGATTTGTGGGGGCCCAATATTTCTATAGGGGCTATTGACAATAGTCTGTCGTGGCCTTGGAAGCATCCTGATGCTGTAAGTTTAAGAGCCCCACTCTCAGAGATCTGAATTAACGCTTTACAGTGGCGAAGTTACCCCTTTGGTTGGTTGTTTCTTCCTGTCTCTCTCATCGGGCAGCCATTTTCTGATGCCACTCGTCGCCACTTTCTGCCACTCCTCACGTCGAAGCAATGGTGGAGTGATACACAACTGGCGCTTCGGAAATGCTTTTCACAAGATGCCGACTTCAAAGAGCGCATGTTCGCAAAGCAAATGGCTGTAATGAAAGGACAGGCGTGGAATGTTGTTGAGACTCTAAAGACGACCGACCACGGGCCGCTTGAGCTCACACGAAGAGCACGAGTTTGCGTATGGGACGATCTGGTGGATGTCCCCATCGCGGTCCCGCTACGTGCCCCCTCCGCAGAGATGCGACGCAAGCAAGAACAAAACGAACATCGCTATCGATCGGCACCCGAACACGAGGAAATGGACATTACCGCTCTCTCGACGCCGCCGCAACAGCCACAATCCGATCTTCTCCTCAATTCTCCACCGCTAGAGCTCGCGAATGAGAACCGCTTCAACCTCTCTCGTCAAGGTAGCTCGATGGATGTACATGACCGAGAGCGACCTCTATCTCCAGCCACGCCCTGGTCATCCCGTGGTGCCAACGGTGCATCCGCCGATCCATGGAAGAATCGTCCAGCGCACAAGTCCCGCATGAGCTACGATGCCTCCCGCCACAAGAGAGAAGACCACGAGAATCAGAGACGAAGACTCTCGCTTACGTCTAGGAGAGGCAACGGTTCTGCATTCCTTGGTGATGATGATGAGGGCGACCTCGGGTACGCTGCGAACGAAGACCTAGATGGTAACACCAAGAAAGTCATCGTAGAGAGGCTGGAAATGGTGAAGTCACGGAATCCTGTATTTACTTGGTGTTAAGGGTTTATTTCTGTACTTGTAGACATTAGGGCAGGATAAGGCGAGGGTCTTTGCATCGGGCGCGGAACGCTTGGGACTTTGGGAAAGATGTATGTGGCGTTGATCTAGTGGCATCCGGGATCTGTTATTGTACGACGTACCGCAGCGCCTTGCGTTCAATGTATTACTAATAACAAAATTGCCATGTATGCAGGCAATTTTTCATGTCTCACCCTTATCTGTCGGTCGGTCCTAATGACACTTTAAGTTGCACGCTCTGATGGTCATCTGACCCAAGTGTGGCTCAACTATGCACGGACCAAGCTATGCGCCACCTAACCGTGACTTCACTCTGGGCATCAACAACATTGAATGAACACTTCCTCGCCTCAAATTACGACTTTGTATGCAACTTGTGACCGACCGGGTTGTACATACTCCGTACTCTATTCAAGGGCCGCTGTTTCATTCTCCGATCTGTTGACCGCTCATACGAACACGACTGCCGCGACCACTGAACCCTTTCACTTGAGAGAGCGCTGGTGCAGGCAACCCTCCTACGGTTGCTCAGTTATTGCTCGAGTACACTCTTACCTGGAAAGAACGCGTCTCCTAGATCCAATGAAGCCGTCTCTTACCATCCTGTCACCGCTTGAGGCGTAAAACGATTTGACCGCCACTCTTTCCGCTAGCGATCACGGGATGCGAGCGAGTATAAGTAAAAGATGGATCCTGCTTTTCTGCTCAACCCCAAGTCTGAGCGACGACGAGGTAACAATCCCTCTTCTTTCTCTTTGTTCAAACCTTTTCGCTCAAAATCAACTTCTTCAAAATCGATTTCCACAACCTCACCTTTCTTCGCAATGGAAGAGCCTCGAGACGCTCCTGCTCGTGCGCCTGCCCATTCACATTCTCAATGTTCAGCTTCATCTTCCAGTCCAGAGTTTCAGACTCCGGAGGCAGAATCTTCAACCTATCTTCAACAGCTTCAAGACGCCGCAATGGCGCTCGACCACGATGAGCTGACCGTTGAAGGACAAGCTGCTGTAAACGACCCGTCCGTACAGCCCGCTTACGATCCCCGCGCTCTTCTCAACCCCAAAGCCACGTCCAAGCGGCCCGCTTCGTCGGAAGCCGATAGCGAGCGCGGACGAGAAGACATTGCTGCGGATGGTCAAATTTCCCTTGTTGAGCGCCTGCACAATGTGCAACAAAGAACTGCATCCCCAGCGAAGCGTCCCAAAACCGATGACGAGCGCAAGCGTCCGCCCACGTCGAACATTGCTAGCGGCAGTACTTTGGCAATGAATCCTCATACCCCAGTGTCTCCCCCCGCTCTATCCAAAGATCAATCAGCATGCGTCGATCTTACGATGAGTAAGTAAAAGCTCCCCACGCAATTCATACATTCTGACAATTTGTCGAGGTGATGACGAAGAAGTCGAGGTCCAAGTCGTCAAAGACAACTCCAAAGAGATGATCTGCATAGGAAAAGTCAGGCATGCATACGTCCAGTGTCATATCGTTCCCAGCCCCGACCCACAGAAATACAAGGGAAATTCTGGATCTCAGGGCCGTATCAAAGTCGGACTTCGCCGCGGAGGAACCATCAGAAAATCCGATGTTATCATGGTCGTCGACCCCGCAGGCAAAGAGTTCGGTAAGATTGACCCGAGAACAGCAAAAGTCCTCGCGCCACTGTTAGATAGTGCACGCCAAATCGGCCTTAAGTGGATATCTTCAACCGATCCCCGTAGGAAACTTCAAGGCAAGTTAAACGTCTTTCACTTAAAGCACCCCTTGCTGACTCGCACTGCTATCAGGGGAAGGGCCGCCCGGATCTCCGACACAGGCGCTTATATCCATCAGTCTTCAGCTGTACTGTCCTCGTGCACATGCCAACCGTGTTGGTCAACACCTGAAACAGGGAGGCGTAGATCTTGTGGATCCAATCCTGGACATCGACAGATATGACTATTACAACCCCCAGACCTTGAATTCATACAGTGTCAAAGAGGTTCTACAACCGAACAATGCCCATGCAGCATACGCAAGACAGGCTCAGGGCTATACGGCAACCTATGCTGTAAGGAGTGTGGAAGAGATTAGAAACGATGTGCTGGGCGTTTTCGACAAGATCACGAAGCAGGAGGACATTCCGCGACGATCACAACCCGGTCTCATCAAGACTAAGTTGTTGAAACACCAAGAACAAGCACTCCACTTCATGCTCGAAAAGGAGGCTGACTGGAGCGATGATCAAGAATCCTGGAAGGACTCACTCTATAAAGTGAAACTCCGCGACAACGGCGTCAAGTACTACGTCCATGTGTTAACCGGGGAAACCTTCCATAAGCAGCCACCTCGAACCCGTGGCGGTATCCTTGCTGACGAGATGGGTCTTGGAAAAACACTGAGTATCTTGTCACTTATCGCCAGCGAAGAGTCTATGGAGGCAGCCAAGGCATTTGCCCGCAAAGCCCCGCCACTTGGGCCAGGCCATGCGCGCATCCAAACCATCAATAGCAGAGCCACGCTTCTTCTTTGCCCCCTAAGCACCATGGTCAACTGGAAAGCGCAAATCAACGAACATTTCGCTGCAGGCCAAGGGCCCAAGTGGTGCTACTACCATGGCCCCGACAGGAAAGATTTGAAACCAGAGGCCTTGGCTGATCACGATATCGTTGTCACAACCTACCACATCGTTGCCATGGACGCTCTTGACAGGAAAAAGCCGTTGAATTACATCAACTGGTTCCGGATCGTCCTGGATGAGGCCCATCAGATACGTTCGGGTAAAAGTAAGCAAGCCAAAGGTGTATACGCGCTTGCCGCACAGAGGCGTTGGGCCGTGACCGGCACTCCTATCCAAAACCGGCTAGAAGACCTTGGTTCGTTGTTCAAATTCCTTGGAGTAAAACCGTACGATGAGCCTTCCACATTCAAGACGAATTTCATTGCTCCTTTCAAGATGGCCGATGAAGAAGTTCTGCCTAAGCTTCAGCTTCTAGTCAGTTCTCTGACTCTCCGCCGTACGAAGGATGGAAATATTATCCTTCCTCCCAAGCATGACCACGTTGTGCGGCTCAAGTTCACAGAGGATGAGGAGCGGTTGCACAGACTTTTCGAACTCGACTCTCTGCGCCAAATCATTGCGATCACATCTGGGGACAAAATTACATCGAGTACTTACGCCCGTATCTTAAAGGCCATCAACTACCTTCGGCAAATTTGTGCCCATGGTCGCGATCTTCTCAATGACGAAGCCCTCAAGATCACTGAAGGAATGACATCGGAGAATCCAGTAGAGCTCGGCGATGAGGAGGAGGAGACTCCCGCACTTCAACCTAAGAAGGCATATGATATGCTAGATGTCATTGTTCAAACGGACACGGACAAATGTCAATTTGAGCAGTGCCGGAAGAGCATATGTAGCCCTGTGGAAACATCGGACAGCGAGGATTCTGACGACGATGATGACCTGGACCCAGACCTGTTGGGTATCATGACACCTTGTTATCACCTTGTCTGCCCTAAGCATGTCAACCTGCTCAAGAAACAATGGAGCGAGATTCAAGGCGAACACGGCTTTGTGGCTTGCCGGTTCTGCGATTCCCGAATTCGGCCGCTTGCGTTCAATTTGAGACAATCCGAGTACGATGCGTTCCACGAGGAACAAGAGCGGTTGAGGAGGGACCCCCGCATGGCGAAGCGCTTAGGCGCGTATACGGGCCCTCATAGCAAAACAAAGGCTCTGCTCGCGGAGCTGGAGAACGACAGACAGAATAGCGCGGCAGATCCTGACAATCCTCCTATCAAGAGGTATGTATCCAATCATTTCATGTTGGGGTAATACACTAACCTTGTATCAGTGTCGTCTTCTCCTGCTGGACCTCGCACCTGGACCTGATTCAGATTGCCCTCGACGATAACCAGCACAAGTACACCCGACTGGACGGCCGCATGAACCGCGCAGCTCGAGACCGCGCCCTTCAGGACTTCGCACAAGACCCCAGCATTACCGTGATTCTCGTGTCTATTGGCGCAGGCGGTATGGGTCTGAACCTCACCACTGCCAGCAAGGTCTACATGATGGAGCCTCAATTCAATCCCGCAGCCGAGGCCCAGGCCGTTGATCGCGTTCACCGTCTCGGCCAGAAGCGTGAGGTTTTCATCAAGCGATTCATCATGGAGCATAGTTTCGAGGAGAAGATGCTCGAGCTGCAGCGCAAGAAAATTGCGCTCGCGAATATGACCATGGCGAGGGGAGCAGGCAGTAAAGAGACCCAGAAGCAGAGGCTGGAGGATCTGAGGAGCTTGTTCCGCTAGGTTATGCCTGCGCGTTGGCCCCCTGATTCTCACGGTTCTCACTTCGACAACTGCTGCTTTGACGACGTCACGCACGGAGAGGCGGTCTGCGACCGGCTTCACTGCAGACGGTCGGGGTATCCAGGATCTTTGCTTTCCCATCCCACATGGTTTTCACTTCCAAAAGGTTCCATGAACACATTTTTATGGTGCTTCACTGCCTCATCTTCATTGTCATCTCCTATCTCAGCTCTCAAGTGTGACATTTCGACCAAGTGTGACTTTTCGACGGCGGTATTTTCTTTTTTTGCCTTTTCTCTTCATGCGAGTTATGGGCATGCCAAATCTGATCATTTGGCGACCATGATTTACGAGCATAACCTTCAGGTGGTATCATATGGATCGGGAATGACTGCATGGCTAGGTGGATAAGGAGGACTCCTGCCTATGGAGATAGGATATCGATAGAGCTGCTCATCGTAGTTAGGCTGATATATATCTCCATCTCATCACAGCAACCTTTGTTTGTGTCTGGTCTTTTCACATGTTCTACCTGGCAGGATCGTCCTGGTTGCGTATCCAATCGTGATCTAATCGGTGTCACGTGCTGCACTATTCACGCTAAGATTAGATAGGACTGGGGCCTCTCGGCAAGGTACACTTACACCTGACACCGAATGCAAAAAAAGACGACCGTGAAGACGGATGTACGTCACTGCCCGATTAGATCAGGCACAATACCGCCGCTGATACCGAGGACTGCAGTGTCGGCATGAGGTGCTGGGTTGCGCTGTCATGGTCATGAGTAAAGAAAGATCCATGGAAGTATCCTGAACCCAAAGGTGGATGTTCCTCGCGTTACGCTGACTCTGTCAACCTGGTGCCATATAAGATGCTATAGCTGAATCGATCATTTGCCTTTTGCCCCTGTACCCTAGGGCAGCTTCTACAACCCCGAAAGGACTAGCACTAACCAGACTCTATCGCTAGTCACTCGTCTCGGTGCATTTGCGCTATAATCGAAAATTGCATGGCTTTCGCACCGATTTGCTTAACTAGGGTGAGCATGCGATTTCTGTAGTCGGGCCTACATTGTCATTGCACATATAAGTCCACCCTCTTAATGCAGTCTTTGACAACTCATCCTAAACGTTGTTCTTTGTCGGAGGCTACACAACGGAGACCAACTCGTATATATTTCCCACCGCACCCAACCCAAGAACTCAGTAAACCCGCAAAGTAACCCGAAACAAATTACCTCGACTACCCTAACTAACATGAACTTCCTTTGGCAACCACCCAATAACCCGCAAGGGGCTCCTGCAGCTGCTACCATGGAACGTAACCTGAATCAGGAGGAAATTCTCGGCCGTTGGAACCAACTGCAAGATCGCAACGACAGGCCCGAGATGAGCAAGGTCATCGATGTTCTCAGCCAGCGTATCGTTGCCGCTGAGCGCATAGCTTTTGGTCCTCCCGACTGTCGCAACCGTATCACCAAAATCGTCTGTATCGGTGCAGGTAGCCTATCCCGTTTCACCGCGCAACCAGGCAATGTTCCTGAAGGACAAGTCCCTCGCCTCCACACTATAGGTGAGATCTTCGCAGGCGTGGACCGCAAGGATCTTGGTCCTCATCCCCGGCCTTCATCCCTACCCGGGCCTGTGACCGTCGTCCAGACGAACTACAAGGCGTACGCAAATACGCTTTCGGCCATCCGCTTTGCTCAAGTACCTGATAACAAGTATACGGCTCTATATGGGCCCAACCGGGACACTGCGAACATCGAAGTCGTTCTCTGCGACAGCAAATACACCGAAGCTGATGCGGAGTTTTTCAAGAACTTGCGGTGCACCACCGGTGTCCATGTGCGCACGATTACAGGTGTCGATCCGGTAAAGGAGGTTAACACCAACACCCTTCTGATCAGCTTCACCGAAATTGTGTACGGTGCCGATCTCGTTGCCCCGGTCATCCTGGCTCCTGCTAGGGAGCCGTCCCATGAATTGCACAAATCTCCCTGTGTTTGGAGCTTGTGGAAAGGTATCACTGGGCTAGATACCGAGGTACACTACCTGAATACTCGCTTCTCGGGATGCTTGAACGATCTCGAAGTTCTCGACATCTTGCCCGGTGATGGCGAAGACCTCCGACCTAACTCAAACTAAGCCAGGTGGAAAGTGGGAAGTAGAACGGGGGTATGGATGCACTGGCTGCTGGCGAGCCCGACACTGAAGTCCAAGGTGACTCACCGTGGATGGATGGAAGTGCATATTGTATTCCTGCTGTATTTCTTGCTCGTACTTGTTTTGGGGCATGAAAGGAATGGCAAAGGTGCGGATCCGGGGAGACTGTAGTAGATGGTGTTCTCGGTAATGCAAATTAATACCCTATTCAATAACTGGTGTTCTGTAACAAACCCCCTTTTCTGTGAACATTGAAGTGTATGTGAAGAATTGCGGTGATCTCACATCCATCTCATACCTCGATTAACTGTGGACTTGTAGGTTTCGTAGTATCACGCATCCCTTCACTTTAAGCATGCGATGTAGGAGACTCATTTCCATCTCCATTAGATCATGGCATAGTACCAGACAGCATGGCCCATTGTAGAGTATCATTAGTGCACACAGGTTGAGGCTTTGACCTGGCCCCAAAATCACATCTTTTGTTTTAGGATTCGTAACAAAGAATGTTCTAGGCCACCACCATCTTCTGTTGGTGCAGACGACTATGTTTCACAAGCCAATATACAGGCATATTACCCTCGTGGCTTACATACAGTAACCCCACTTGCGAATTGCCCTGGTCATGTCAGTTAAGGCAGGGGACGGGGAGAATGTGTCATGCAGCTTACCTCCAACAAAAATTCGTTTTGTTTTCACGTCATGCCATGCCACTGATGCGGCATCGAGAGCTGCTTTGTTTTTATCTTCCAGGACCTTCTCCGTGACAAACTTGAATACCCTGTCCTCAAGATTTTCGATCTTGAAGACACTGTTGGTGCTTGAGACGCCCGTTTGATCGCACTTACTTCTTCCAACAGCCCAGATAGAACCCCGTGAATCCACAGTCAATCCTGCGACTGGCATAGCTAGCGGTATTTCATAAACCTGTTTAAGCGTTTGGTCTTCTCGCAACTGGAAAACCCGAATGCGGTTATCAACCAGTGAGGGCACGTATATGTGATCATCCTGGCCCCTCACAATGGAACCTAGAATTGACAATGTTTTCGGCGTGATGGTATACCTATCGAGCCAATCATCATAGTAAATGAGGCTTCCACCTCCAAGCAAGGGATCCAGTTTCCTCCTCAGACCACTCTGCGCGGAGCGTTGATTACTGACGACGAAGTTGTTGCCACCCATCAGCGCAATCTTGTTTGCAGAGTGTAATGTCGGGTTCCAACTGGTAGCAATATGGGTCATCTGCTTTTCGTGGATACGGTGTTCGTACACATCGATGGTGATGTTCGCACCGATTCGGTTCTTGTCAATGTTCCCCTTGGCGTCATACAGTGGACGTTGATTGACCAACCAGAACCGGGTGGTGGCAGAATCAACCACTTGGGCATCCATAGCAATAAGATCGAGATGCCCGTCGCCGGGTCCGTGGCCGTAACCGCTGGGCCGGATTCTGTGCATCCGGAACAGTCCGTCTTTGCGGGGCTCATCAATGTAGATCGCCATGAGGCTAGAGCCTCCGGTACGACGACCGGATACGTTGAACTTCCCCATACTATTTCATACGGATTAGTCTCAAAGCTGGAAGCATGCTCAGCGCTGAGCGTGGGGTCACTGACTTCGGGTTCCATTCTCTCCTCGCGTTAAGACTGCTGCATATCGCATAGAGTATGCGGTTGGACTCGTCCAGCCACATGTCTCCGCATGCTTCCAGCTGACTGCTCTGGAGCCGATAGCAGTCGTATCGAAACTTCTCGATGGGTTCGACCGTACGCCCAATACCAAGTGTGACGAAAAGGAGGTCTCTCAACCACCACTGATAAACCGCAGAAGCGGCCAATGACAACGCTGTTGAAACCCAAAAAATCGCCATATTCGGTAGCTGTAATTAAAGATGCGCAAGAAGGAATCTCGCTCGGTTTTGCAATGGTCAGGTCGGGCTTACTCGTGCGCAACTCTCAGCGTGGGGCAGTTATCATGGGTGCATTCAGCGCCGCTCGCCATCGATATGAATATTCCACGCGGAATGACATATCGGAAATGCCACGTGGAAAAGCTTGCTTCATTTCAATATGAGGAGTTGGGGAAAAGTGTATGGATAAACAAAGGCAGACTGGTCTGTGCGCACGCGTTCCCAATAATACAGTCGCAATAAGTGAATGTCTTCCATCAGTGATGAATAGTTTCAGACGGTGCTTGCCTACCGCCGAGAATTCCTTGCCCACTGGGGTGCATGTCGATCAATTTTTCCTTTTCTCCATTACAGTGACCAAGCAGCCAAGTCTGGGTCACGGACAACACTCGTACCTGCCCACACCTTCCTTCTACTAAGCTTCGTGGAGAACGCAATATCTACAGCTTGGTTACTCTCCACAGCCCCACAGATGTCATCCTTTGAGGATGTGGGGAAGCAGACTGTATGTGGTCAAGCACGGACGCTGCAACATTCCGCAGGACCGGATTGGCTGAATGATCGTCGTTAATATATCATGTACTCTAATTGCCACTTCAATACCACAACATCCGAAATGGTAGTGGGACGGAAGCGACTAAGTTTTCAGACAGCACTGCGCAGGTATTAAAGCCTTGGATGGGAACTCGCTGATTTTTTTTGTCGCCTCATCCTCTCCAGTGTTATTGTGTTGCTAACAGGTCACCCGCTCCCTCAGCACAAAATGCTTCTGCCAGCTCTCCTCGCCTTGGTGGCAGGCACTGAGGCCCTTCCACAGGGTGGCGGTAGCGGCTTCACCATGTTGCGGTTTGGTTGCTCTCAGCTCGTCATCGACCGTATTGATCCTCTCGTCAATCCCGGCCTGGCGCCATCGCCCCATATGCATCAGATCGCCGGAGGAGATGCTTTCAACACCACCATGGCCGTGACCGACATCTCAAAGCAAGCAAAATGTACTACCTGCAGCTACTCCGAGGATCTTTCCAATTACTGGACGGCCAACTTGTACTTCAAGGCTCGCAACGGCACCTACAAGCGGGTACCTCAAGTGCCAAATAGGGAGTTGTTCGGTGACAAGTACACCGCTGGTACCAAAGGAGGGTTTGTTGTGTACTACGTCTCCCCTGGAAAGGGCCAGGTCACTGCCTTCAAGCCCGTAAGTATCCGTTAACAAATGTAATCTGGATTTCCTTAAAACTTACACATCGTAACCAGGGCTTCCGCATGCTTACAGGTGACGCTAGTCAGCGCACGAAGATTGGAAATGGAAAGAAGTCCCAGTCTTGCTTCCGCTGCTACACGTCCAAGAACTTCGGTGGCGACAATGCGGCTCCCTGTGCTGACGCCAAGTAAGTCACCCACACCACTCATGGATCAATCCATAGCATTCAAGCTTTGTGACGGTCCCGATGAATGCTAATTGATGCATGTAGACTTGACACCGAGACATTTCCTACCCAGCCCTGCCCTGGCGGTATCCGCTCCAACATTCTTTACCCGACGTAAGGGCTCCTATTACTAGACTTGTTACGAAACTAACATTCTCTAGATGCTGGGATGGTAAGAACCTCGACAGTCCCGACCACAAGTCGCACGTCGCCTATCCCACCAACGGCCCCGCTCCGTTCTCCGGTACGACCATTCAGGGAACCTGCCCCTCCACCCATCCCGTCAAGATTCCGCAAATCATGCTTGAGGTAGGAATTCGTTCTTCTTGAAAAGTGTACATGTGCTCACCCTTTTCTAGATTGTTTGGGATACCACCGGATTCAACAACAAGGCTGAATGGCCCGAAGACGGTTCCCAGCCCTTCGTTCTCTCGACCGGCGACAACACGGGCTACGGCCAGCACGCAGACTACGTGTTCGGCTGGCAGGGTGACTCTCTCCAGAAAGCCATGGATAGCGCAAAGGGCTGCATGGGTTCTTCCTGCGGTGGCCTTAAGACCCAACAGGTCTCGGCCGGCAACAGCTGCAACGTCAAGAAGCGCGTTAACGAGGATGTTGATGGCTGTGAGTTATACTGTCTCAGGCACAGGATGAAAACTTGCGCTAACGGTGTTGGTAGGGTTCACTTCGCTGCCTGGTATGGAGATGCCTATGCAGCTCTAAGTGCTGTTAATTGCTCGTCAGCCTGTCAGTCTCTGTTGTATAACGCTCAAGACGACTCATATTGTATGACGTGGGGTAATATATCTATTAGACATTCAACATGGCCGTGCTATTACGCGCTCGATGATGCGATATGTCATGCCACTATGGCAGATTCTCGTCATAAACATCATACCTATATTTGCTGCCGATATGATCATCCCTCAACCCGCTCTGGCCCTTCCCATATACCCTCTCTCTCGCTGTAAGGCCCTCGTTCTCGCCTTCGTCCTCCTCCACCCCACGGTAGATTCCTCTCCTCCTCAACTCTGGCACCAGCAACTCAACCACATCTTCGAAAGACCCAGGTGTTGTCACATAGCCAATATTGAAACCATCAACATCCGCCTCTCTTACCCATTTCTCCAACTCATCAGCAACAGTAGCCGGAGATCCAACAGACACAGGACCCAAACCACCTATTGATGCCTTCTCGGCAATGACGCGAGGTGTCCAGCGTGGGATATCGGGTGACGTTGTAGTGAAAGCGTCAAGCAGCGATCGCACGCGGTGGTCTGTGGTTATATCATCCGCGGAAAGTTCATGATCAGGGTCGTATTGGCTCAGATCAATGCCGGTCCAACCTGAGACGAGCACTAGGCCACCGATAGTGGACACATACTTCAGGAGTTCCTTATGCTTCTCTTGCGCCTCTTCGTCAGTGCGGCCTAGAATAGGCGTAAATGTCGCGAAGAATTTGATAGAGCGAGGATCTCGGCCCTTGGCCTTTGCGAGTTCACGGATCTTATCGATCTTTGGACGCAAGACCTTGGGGGAATGCGAAGACACGAAAATGGCCTCGGCATGGGTAGACGCGAATTCGGATCCTGCGGAAGATGTGCCTGCCTGGAAGAGGAGGGGCGTGCGTTGAGGAGAAGGATCGACGATATGGCGGGATTCGAGCTGGAAGTACTTCCCTTCGTGCTTGATGGTGCGGATCTTGGAGGGATCGATGTACTCATCTTTTTCGACATTTTCGGTAATTGCGTCGGGGGACCAAGAACCTTCCCACAATCTGGTCGAGCGAATGAGCAAATGGCCAAATGCATGAAATTTTATGAAACCCGACTTACTTGTATAGAACACGGAGATACTCGTCCGCCTGGTCGTACCGCTGATCATGCTCAATTGGTGAATCGAGCCCAATGGCCTTGAAAGCAGCCTTCTTCCACGAAGTCACAATGTTCCATCCAAATCTGCCTCCTGTCAAGTGGTCCAGGGTACTGAACCGTTTTGCAAGCAGAAAAGGAGGTTCAAAGGAAGTCGAGGCTGTGATGGCAAAGTTCAGGTTCTTCGTGACGGCCGCCATTGCAGTTATAGGCTGTGTAAATTAGTCAGGGAGCTTTAAAAACAGCCGCGGATAATAATGTGAAGCATACAATGGTTGGGTCAGTAATAGGCCACTGCGCAGCTCTGCGTATGCAGTTATCGAGACTGCCTTCATAGGTGTCATATCCGCCATAGGTATCAGCAAGGAAAAGGGCATTAATTCCGCCACGATCAAGAAGTTTGGCAAGGTCAATCCAGTATTGGAGTTTCCGCTTGGTCGCCGAGCGGTCTTTTGGGTTCTGCAACACAGTCAGTTATCTGTGTATGTGTATAATATCTGGGGGTTATTGACTTTCCACTGCCCAGGGGACAAATGGCCCACGGTTGACATGTCAAAGGCATTGAGGAGGATCTTCTTCTTGCTAGGAGCATCGCCGTTTACTCCATTTGCATGTTGTGCATCGGTCGCAGTAGTTTCAGCCATGTTGGTGGTCGTTATACGCAGTGTGAGATTTGGTGATCAAATATGCCCATCAAAAGAGAACTTGCTCAGAATTATTATATGAAATATATGAAATGGTTCCTCCCGCGTCGGTCTACGACTGACTCCTCGAAATACCGGCACGCCATTCATTGCAATACCACTAGGCCCCGACCACGGCAATCTACCCCGCTCTGCCCTATAAAAGTCCCGATGTTGTTGCATTAAGGTGTATCCCGCAATGCCGGGGTTAGGATTACGCCATGCTGATAACGATGCTGTCGACCCTGAGAGTGGCGTTATACCGAGCGAGTGGATGCACTAGCGCCACGAGTACCCGAGGCCATGGAAGACACGGGTGAGGTGACAGTCACGATAAATGGCACAATCTGCGCTTCTTGATTCTGCATCACCGTTATTTCCGGCACGTGGCTGGGGTTGTGGTACGTGGGTCACGAAAAGAAGGGTCCAAGAAAAAGGCGTTGGACGCTAGTTTTAATAGGATCGCAGCTACTGAATCATTCATTTGGCAAACACATTATTGGAAGAGCAAAGAATAGTGCAGTATTTTCGAATTGGCAGCAGGCGCAACTTTGGACGCCGTGCCACCTACTATCATCCCCTCACATATGTGTTCAATGGATAACAGAATTTTATGGCGCATCTCTCCTGTAATATTCCAAAGTGAAGAGGCGGTCCAACAAGTCTCCCCGCTGATTCAGTAGTCTATATCACGAATCTATATCATGTAAACCTGAATACTTCACTTCGCCCACGCTAGATATCAATGACCTTGCCTACAGCACCGCCAGCGTAGATCGAGGCGCTCCTTTGTCGCCAGTGACCTCGACCCTAGATTCCTCAATCGATGCTTGGCTGCTCTCGTTATCCGGAACCAAGTCCTTCGTACTGTATCTCATTAGCCATGTGCAATATCATCGGAACACGTTTAGACGTACCTCTTCTGCTTCTTGAAGGAGTAATTAATAATATGTGCTAAGATGATCAGGGCAATAGCGTTCCCTAACACGAACGGATATCCCTTCTTGAAACGCGGTGCCTCAACCGTCTTGAACACAAGCAGCGGCGTCCATGCTGTAGTCGACTGCGCAAGAGTATTTGCCAACACCAGAGCGACAGATCGCTCAGCCGGAGAGTATTTAAGCTGGCTGTTGATCCACCCGTAAAGCACGCTGGACATAGCAACAGCTGAGTAGGTCGTCATAAAGGCGAACCAAAGGGCCGATTCAGGGACGTGCCAAATCGTGAGAATAACGAGACCAATAATGTTCCAAGTGTGAGATATGGTGATGGCCCATGCAGGTCCGAAGAGGAGATCGGACCCAAAACAGATAAAGAGAGTATAGAATATACCCAAAGCAGGAGTGATGGCACCAAGGTCGTTGATGTGAGCTTTGGAGTAGCGCTTCAAGCTTTTCAGCCAGAGCAAGTAGCCTCCAGTCGACGTGTTGATCGATCCATTCCAGAAGAAAATGTCCAGAAGCAAGAGTGACCAGATACGCGGGTTCTTCGCAATCTTGACGAAAGTACGCCACGTCACTTTGCCTTCAAGGGCATGTCCGGCTCGAAGAAGTCTGGCGCGGGCGGTCTTGAGGTCTTTGTCCTTTATGACGAGGGGATTTGGTTTATCAGGTGTCCCTGGAAGTACCAAAAACCCAAGGATTCCGATCGGGATGGTAATGACGGAGCAGATGATATACATCCATCGCCAGCCAGCCAATCCATGCACGCCGTCAAGCCTTGATGAGGCGCCTGACTGAATCAGGGCTGCAGTGAGAGTTCCCAAGGTCAGGCCAACGTAGAAGACACCACCGCGCCGAGCTATTTCATCCCCACGGTACCAAGATCCTGCAGATGGACGTCAGCTAAATACTTCGACGATCAAAGCAAAGGACTCACCGAAGATGTAGTGAATGGCGGGGAAGAAGGCAGCCTCGAACCATCCCACCAGGAATCTGTAAGCGGCCAACTCGGCAAAAGAATGGACGCGATATTGTAGCAGGGTGAAGACACCCCAGGCGACATCCAGGAAAGGGATGACCCAGTACATCGGCAACCTTGTGAAAAGATACATAAAGGGAAGCTGGCCCAGCACCGCACCCAGAGTGTACATAGTCTGGAGGCGAACCAATTCATTGCCGTGGAACCCCAGTTCCTCCTTCAACCCGGCAACGTATGCTGCAGCATGTAAGCACGGGAATACGATGACAAGGGGTTGCGATAGGAATACCATTGTTGATGTTTGCTTGGTCGATGTATTTGACCCAGTACGCAAGAAAGACATAGGGTACAATGAGAAGGTCAAGTTTCAGGATCAGCTTCCTTTCTTCTGGAGTGTCTTCATCCTTGAACCATTGGATTTGGTACCACTTTCGTGGCTTCGTTGCGGTGGCCATTGCAATGGAGCAGTCGACGGCTGGATGGTTGGGTAACCCATTGCGTCCATTCTACTGGTTATACATATATAGTGTTTTGCAGCTGGTCTCTACCGAGATGGTGACTTGCTTTCGCCCAGCCCTCGTCAAGGACATAACCTGGTCTCATCACCACGAACATAGCCTGGACCTGCGCCATGGTCTGGGGTAGTACTCAGGGAGCAATTGACGTGGTTGAGGATCTGAAAAACGCAATATTGATATGGGACAGAGTCCGACAGACGATATATCTCCGAAACCCGGATATATGCAACACCCTAGTCCCACGCTGGAGTTTGGGGTACAACACCGTCGTCCACGCGCAGTTTAGTGGCCATAGTTGATCGTGTCAACCGGTGGGGGGAAGACGTGATCGCACCAGCTTCAACGACAACAAGGGTGTGGGATAACGCAATGCATGTACCGATAACGGCTGCAAAAACCGAGCTCGTATGACTCGGATTGTTGAGAACATAGATAGAGCTTTGTCGAAGCTTTAATATCGTGGCGTCCAAAAAGCAGCTTGGAGCTGTCAAGTTCGAAGTCTTCGATTTACTTCACGAGTAAAGCCTACGCGCTAGTCCGAAAGAAGACATGGCTCCCCCACACGTGACCCCTAAGTCCGATAAAGTTAGCCCGGAATCTCAGACGTCCATCCCGACTCGACGCGTTGCCCAGCTCAGTGGTCACCTTGCCTCCGTCAAAGAAACGGAGAAGGTCAACACCCGACCTGCTCTGCCCATCGACTATCCCGTCTCGAGGCACCAGATCGATCCAAATCAGTTCATCGACGATGTGAGAGAGCTCAAAGTCGCCGTCATTGGCGCAGGTCTTGCCGGCATCAACGCTGGCATACTTCTCCCCGCAAAGGTCCCGGGCATCAACTTAACTATCTTTGAGAAGAATGACGATGTGGTATGTTTCAGATTACCTATGCCACGCACTGCTGTGTTATATGGCGCAGTATCCCCTATTACGACGTCACTGGTAACTGACCTCTTCAGAGCGGCACATGGCTAGAGAACATCTATCCTGGTGTGCGATGCGACATTCCAGCGCATGTGTACCAGTCAACCTTCTCACCAAACACCCAGTGGTCGGAGATTTTCGCAGAGGGCCGCGAAATTCGCGAGTACTGGCAGGCCCAAGCGAGAAAATATAACGTATATCGCTACGTGAAGTTCGGCCGCAAAGTGGAAGAGGCTTCCTGGGATGATTCCGAGTCAAAGTGGACCTTGGCTGTCCGCGATCTAAAGTCTGGAAACTCCTCCCTGGAGAAGTTTGACTTTGTCATTACGGCAATTGGCAGGTTCAACGCCTGGAAATTGCCCGATTATCCTGGTATTGACGAATACAAGGGTTTCTTGAGGCATACCTCGAACTGGGACCCATCGTATGACCCCAAAGCCAAAAAGGTGGCCGTCATCGGTAACGGTGCAAGCGGCCTCCAAATCGTACCCAACCTGCAACTCGTGGCTAAACACGTTACGCACTTCGTTCGCAACCCGACGTGGATCGCGACATCTTGGGCGGGAGACGAGCGAACATTTGAACCTCAGCCGTATTCTCCAGAGCAACTTGAATCTTTCAAGAATCCAGAGACCTATATTGCATTCAGGAAAGAGCTTGAGGAAAAGTACTGGAGACGGTTCCGTGCAATGGTACGAGGTTCCGCGGAGAACGAGGGAATGAGGGAATTATTCGAAGAAGTCATGAAGAAGCGAGCGTCAAAGAAACCCGAACTGCTAGATGGACTCATACCAGATTTCGCACCGCACTGCCGACGCCTCACACCTGGACCCGGTTATATCGAAGCGTTGACACAAGACAACGTCGATTTGGTTAAAACCAAAATCAAGCGTTTCACTCCAACAGGCATCGAAACTGTCGATGGTGTCAATCACGAGTTTGATGCGATCTTCTGTGCAACAGGCGCAAACACGGATCTCGTCCCCCCATTTCCCATAAGGTCACGGGGCGAAAACTTGAGCGAGACCTGGAAGCCTGGCGGCAAACATGGCTTCCCGTACACATATCTGGGATCCGCTTCGCCCGGGTTCCCCAATCTCTTCTTCCTAGCTGGACCTCACGCCACTGGCCCCTCTGGAACGGTACCATATGCTGTCGAGACGAACCTGACATACTATGCGAAGATCTTGCGCAAGGTTTCCTCTCAAGGAATCAAATCCATTGAGCCGAGCAAAGAAGCGGCCGACGACTTTGTTGACTACTGCGACGCATTCTTCCCAACTACAGTGTTGACGGACAACTGCAGCTCATGGAACAATGGCGGTCTTCCAGGGGCAAGAATCCATGGGCTCTGGCCTGGAAGCGCAGCCCACATTGCCCTTGTGAAGCGGGACGTGAGATGGGAGGACTGGAAATACGAGCCGATCAACAAAGTCAACAGATTTGCGTACTTTGGGAATGGATACACGCGGGCAGAGATCGAAGAGGACAGTGACCTTGTTCCCTACTTGGAGGCTCCGGCGAAAGAGGTGGACTTGAGGGATGTTCATGAAAGCTGGTGGAATCTGCCCGGAGGGCCCAGGAAGACACAATCTTAATGATCACCCTTTTATATTTATTTTCTGATATTTCAATTCCAATTTCGATATTCATACTAAAGACTATACTTCCAACTCTTACAGTGCTCAAGTCCATGTGAAGAGGTCCATCAAGCATTTACTGCCGTCAACTCGAGACCCAATTCTCGCTGAACCACGTGGACTTGTTTTTATTCCCATTGGATCCCCATTGGATTGGGCTCTGTAGTATCTTGCGTTCCCCCAGATACTGAAAACACGTGACGCCATATCCTTCAAAGCTTCTAGTGTTTAATTCCCCGTAGGAAAAATAGAGTATTGAAGAAGCCCGTTGTCGAGTTTACACTTGTAATGTGCTTAACATCCTACACTCGTCGAAGAAACACGCAATATGTCGTTTGTTATCTGAATATGATAGGGTCTACCGTCCTCGGTCTGTTATCCTCAGTCAATTTCACAATTCCAACCGTATGCCGATGTACTACTAATCATAAAAGATACCTCGGGATACAACATCACTACCCTTTCTAGGTGCTGTTGCATCCGTATTCCACTATTTTTGCGCCATCGCCGGTGTCGCATCGGTGTCGCATAGAACCCCATCCGAGTCATATTCCCATCCTCGACCTCAAAAGTCGGGAATCCTTATCAATCTCCTCATAATAGTTTGCATTTACGTCGCATTAGTTTTATTCCCGTATTCTTCGGCATGCCTATTATGTCGATCAAAGTCCCTGCATTTTGTCGAATCTTCGGGGTGTCATTGCGTGCTACCCCATCAAAACCAGGGCGCGCATACACGCTTCCACCCTGGCCCACCCACCACAGCGGCATCCTGCGGCTGACGAAGCTTAGCAAAGACCGGTAATGGCAAATATTGGAATTCGAGTCAAGGATTGAAACCGATAGCCTGGACTTCGCAAAATTCTTTCCGGCGGTTGACATGGGGGGTTCGGAGGTGAAGGGAAAGCGAGCATGCATGCATGCGGTGCCGAGATATAAGGCACACAATAAGTGATCTACAGTGGTCTGACATTGCAGCAGGTACTCTGCAGAGGAATTAGTTTTCCACTGTCATTACTCTTGAAAAACAATTATCAAGTTCAATCAATATGAGTGAGCAACTTGCCTCCCCCGACTCCGCCAGCGACGTTGCGGTGGAAAAGAGAGACTATCCGGGTACGTCCCTCACCTTCCTCACCAATACAGCAATTTCATACTCATACATGCACAGCAAGATGGTACCGCTCCACATTCTACAACTTGACCGTCCTAGGTCTCTGCAACTTCGCCGCCCCGGGTATCTGGGGCGCCATGAACTCTCTCGGAGCCGGAGGAGCTGCAAAGCCCCATCTCGTCAATGCCGCTAATTCATTGACTTTCTGTCTTATGGTGGTGTCTTGCTATTTCTCCAGTGTCATTGTGCGTTACATCGGAATCAAGGGCGCACTGATTTTCGGCACGTACGTTGTCACTGTGTAAGCATTCATTGATGGTGGATAACTGACCATAACGGCAGAATCGGTTTTGCACCTTTTGCAGCGGGGCTGTATACAAATAACCGTTTTGGCACCGAATGGCTGATGCTCTTTGGCGCGGCACTCTGCGGCGTCTCCGCGGGAGTATTCTGGATGGCTGAAGCCGCAATTGCTATTGCGTATCCCGAACCTTGGGTAAGTCAAGCCAGGCCACACGCCACGAAGCTTATGTCCGCATCTAACCTTTTTGCAGAACAAAGGCAAAGCTCTAGGGTACTGGCTCACCTACCGTCTCTCCGGCCAAATCCTCGGCGGCGCCATCAACCTGGGACTCAACGCCAAACGCAACGAAGCAGGCAAGGTATCCTACACTGTCTTCCTCATCTTCATTGCCATTCAAGCTACAGGCCCTCTTGTGGGATTCTTCCTCAACAAGCCCGAGGATGTCGAACGCAAAGACGGCAAAAAGGTCGAACTCAAGATCCTTCAGCACCCTTGGTACGAAATCAAGGCAACCACCAAGCTGTTCTTCACCAAGAAGTTCCTCCTTACCGTGCTCTGGATCGGCCAGGCTGTCTTTGCTGAAGCCGTCTTCTTCACCTACCTTGCGCGTAAGCCACTCCCCCTCTACATTCTCATCATCTCCACTTCTCTAACTCCATACAGTATACTTCTCCGTCCGCGCCCGCGCCCTCGGCTCCTTCGTCTCGGGCATCGCAGCCATCATCTGCGGCAACCTCCTAGGCCACTACCTCGACACCTCCAGCATTGCCCTGCGCATCCGCGCCCGCAGCTCCTTCTTCCTCATCGCGACCCTTCAGGGCGCCTGGTGGCTCTGGGTCACTATCATGGTTTCGCGCTTCTCCAAGCAGAATCCCCACCCCACCTACGACTGGCTCAGCCCGGGCTTCGGCGCAGGCTTCGCCGTCTTCGTCTTCCTGACCGCCGGGTTCCAGATGAACTACCTCTTCTTGTACTTCTTCATTACGAATCTGGCCAGGGATGAACCCGAGGTGATTCGCTACGCGGCGCTGCTGCGTGGGACGGAGAGCGCGTGGCAGGCGGTTAGTTACGGGCTGTGCAGTGTGACGCTGTTTGCGGAGAAGGGGGGCGTCTATATGAACTTTGCTCTCTGGGCGGTCGCGATTTGGCCGGCCTGGCAGGTGTTGAAGCAATTTGGGGAGGAGAAGGAGGGAGAGGAGGTGGGGGAGATCACGGAGATCGGTACCAAGGCTGTGGAGGGTGGTGCGACGGCTGTTAGCAATTAAGTGATTCTCGGATGTTGGGGACGAGCTTCGGAGTGCAGGCGCTGTTTTGTAGACAATGATAGATGGAGCTCAAGATGGTTGCTGGATGGCATATAGATGGGGATAGAAAAAAAAATTGCAATGTAGCACTCCTTAAAACTCTTGTGCCCAATTCCCCTTCAGTTGACCCAGTGCGTCAAGAGAACGCGATGGACGGTCTTCGTTCTTGTCTAGTATACCTACACTAAGCAAAGACAGCATTGTTTCCAGCTCCCATCACGCATTCGGTCGAGCAGCTGGGCGGGGAAGAAGGCATCGACACTAATTGCTGGTTTTAAATGAGAGGCTTGCGTGTTATTCTCTCCTGTTGGAACTCGTCACTAGTCGAGATCAACAAAAGAAATGGCACATGATGGAGCAAGCCAGAAATAAGATCATAACACGGCTTTTGCATTTCTGAATATGTACGTCTAACCCACAGCTCTAGCTCTATGCTGGGAGGATTTGATAAAAATAAGAAAAACGAAAAAGAACGATAGCCCATCTCAATCCAACACAGCAACCAACCGTCCACCACTAATCTCCCTCCGCCTCAAACGATCCAACCCTGCATTGATCCCCGCAAGTCCCTCTACTGTCCCCACAACATCCGGCGGTACCAACAACCCCTTAAGTAGCAGTCGCTCACACCATGCACTCAGTGCCTCACCAATCTCTGGGATCTCGTGGAAGAGCTTGATAGGCACGTTATGCAGCGCAGTGCCAGCGGGAATATTCGTTTTAGGAAGACCGGTAAGTCCGACAAGGTGTGATCGAGGGCCCTTTATGGACAAGGCGTCGGAGGGCGTACCGGGCGGGGTGGGAAGGTCCGACTTGGGAGATGCGGAGTATTTTGAGGAATCGGAGGGTAGTGCATCTGGCTTTTCGGAGGTCTGGAGCGCCCGAAGGAGGTGCGCAGCACTTTCTTTCCCTTGGGTGTCGAATCCAAAGCGCGCTGCGTTGCCGGTCGCTGCTTGAATGACCGAGATCGCTCGTTCAGGGTCATGGCTATCCACTACCAGATCCGGGCGGATGGAGGAATGACTGGACAATCTCAAGCCGTGCTTTCCGCTGTCGACAACGGAAATAATCTTCAGTCCCGCGAGACGGGCGATTTGCTTCATTGTATGCGCGCATGTCGAGCTACCGCCCCAAATGACCAGGAAATCTCCGCTTTGTGCTCGCTCGTCCTCTTGGATGCCTTCCAAGCACTCAGCTCGTATATCGGCGGGAAGCCGGTCTGGTTCAATTGATCTGACGAGGGATAGCAGATCAGGGCCATCCTCGATGTTTTCAAAGTTCAATCCCATGCAGATTCCCAATGCAAGGACAGACGAGACAAAGGCAACGCCCAGTATACTTCCGGCCTCCACTGATATTTGCTTGGGTAACCGGATGGTGTTGAATGACGATGCTATGCTGTACTCCTGAAAGGCGGCTTTCCGCAAGTCCCGATAATCCGTGGAAGGTACGATGACGACATCGCCTTTTTGTATGCGGGATGAAGGTGAAGAAGGGGCCTGGATGACAGTCCCGGAAAGCTCACGACCGGAGACGTACGGGAGAACAGGAATGCCGAAGTTGAAATCACTGTTGCGATATGAGTAATTGTTGGTCTACTGTCACGCTGCAGATACATACGGAGCTTTCCAATCTATCGGGTTCAATCCCACAGCACTGACTTTGACGAGAAGTTCGTCTTCACGTTTTAATTCGGGTACGGAGTAGCTCGAACTCAGTTCGTATGGTTGTCGTATCGCATGCAACAGTAACGCAGACTGCTGTTCCGGGATATCGGTGTGATCAAGTCTCTTATGAAACTGTGTGGCTTCGCTGCTCTTGGGTTCGAGAGCCTTTTCCCCACCTAAGGAGCTCTTTCTCCGCTTTCCAAAAGACCAGGATACCATTTCAACGGTAAAGAAGAGCGTAAACCACGTGAAATCGAAAGAGCAGCAGATGTATTGAGGGAGAGGAAGTCAGTGAGTGAAAGGAAGCCTAAGAGGCCAACCACCAAAACGCCGATTTACTAATGGTCGGTATATCCAGGTTGGATAATCCCGAACGCGCGCAAAATCGGAGCCAGGGAGCATTTGTCAATCAGCCGCCTACGGGGTGTTGTGCACATTTTTGGCTTCCTTGTCGACTTTAGACAGCATCCACCAAGCCCACGTGTGCCAAAGTGGCAAAGGGCGCATTGCGCGATAGTGGGGTAATGTCTTGAGGAATTGCAACCAAATGCTGAGGATTCGGATAAGCTCCGGCAATGGCCTGGGGTCTGAGGCAGCCGATGCGTGTGAGGTTGAGATAGGCGATTGCGTTCAAGGACGCTCCAAGCACATCATCCGCACTAGCCGACTGTTAAACAACTCCACGTACGATCCTCCATGCGATACCGGAGAAATAATAGAAGTTCTTCAAAACCAGAAGTCAGGAAAGAAGCAGCACGACATCGAAATTCCACCAAACGACATCATGGCTCCTGCAAAGAGAGTGATCTTGAATGCCTTCGTGGAGATGTGTATGTTTGGTCACGTGATACCAAGGTTTCACCGCTTGGCATCCCCTTTGAGCGCCCCAAACTTTCACCTCCCAAATGAGAAGACGTGGCTGACGAGTGTCTCGTATTGACAGGCAGTGGGCACCAGTCGCCCGGTTTGTGGCGCCACCCAGACGACCATTCGCACGAGTTCAACAACGTCGAGCATTGGGTCGAGCTGGCCAAGCTCCTTGAAGAAGCGAAATTCCATGGCATCTTCATCGCAGACGTTCTGGGTAGGTCAATCGAGGAGAAATACCTTCAGCAGACACCAGTTGACCATGTTCAGGCGGTTACGATGTGTATAATGGCAACCTCGACGCTGCGATTCGCACTGGAGCGCAGTGGCCGGTCAATGAACCTCTGGCGGTGGTCGCGGCTATGGCCGCAGCAACGAAATCGATCGGCTTCGGTGTAACCGTCTCAACAACTTATGAGCAACCTTACCATCTGGCACGGAGACTGTCTACCGTTGATCATTTGACCAAGGGAAGGTGAGATGTCCTGCGTGATGTTTGCGAAGAGTTGATTGGGCTAACCTTCACAAGACTTGGTTGGAACGTGAGTTCCGCCCTATGCGTGGCAATGCAGCTGAACTAACGTTCCAAGATCGTGACAAGCTACCTTGAGTCAGCAGCTCGCAATATGGGCTTCAAGGAGCAATTAGCGGTAAGTAATAATTCCAACAGGTGTTGTGCATCCGGCTGAGCATGCATAGCATGATGAGAGGTACGCCCAGGCCGAAGAGTATGTCAAGGTCATGTATAAGCTGTTCGAATCCTCATGGAGGGACGATGCTGTGGTTCTCGACCGTGAGAAAGGCATCTATACTCGTCCAGAGCTCGTGCGGGAGATCAACCACAAGGGGAAGTACTTCACCGTACCTGGACCTCACATCTGTCAGCCCAGTCCCCAGCGGACGCCATTGATCCTCCAGGCCGGCACTTCGAAAGCCGGCAAACTGTTCGCAGCACAGAATGCAGAGGCCATATTTGTTTCGGCCCATGCGCCGGCCGTCTGCGCTAAGAACATTGCAGAGATTCGAGAGATAGCCCAGTCCCAGTTCGGCAGAGCAAGGGATAGCATCAAGGTATTGGCACTCGTAACAACTATCGTGGGCCGTACGGAGGAGGAAGCCCAGGCCAAGCTTGCAGATTACAGGAAGTATGCATCCCATGAGGGTGCCTTGGCACTGTTCTGCGGCTGGACGGGAATAGACCTTGGGAAATACGGCGATGAAGAAGAGTTAAGGGAGGTCGAAAGCAATGCTGTGCGTTCCACGGTCGAGGGATACGCGCGTTTCTCTCCAGGGACATCGAAGTGGACCAAGCATACGATTGCTGAGCACGTGAGCATCGGCGGTAACGGACCAGTTATCGTCGGAACTCCGCAGCAGGTGGCAGATGGGCTGCAGATATGGCTTGACGAGGCAGGAGTGGACGGATTTAACCTGGTAAGAACTGGATCCTCTTCGACATATGGAAATTTTGGCTGACCGACCACCAGGCCTATGCACTGTTCCCACAGACATTTAAGGACATCATTGATCTCCTCCTTCCTGAATTGAAGGCTCGAGGCCTGTTCTGGGAGGATTATGCCGTACCCGGAGGGACGTATCGCGAAAACTTCTACGAGAAGAGGGGGCAGGCGGGTCCTCCAGAAGAACATGCTGCAGCAAAGTATCGTTGGAAGGCAGGAGTTGATGCAAAAGACCACGTCATCCCGGAGTAGAGGACTGCTTGAGACCCAATGTGTACGCAGTCTGCCAGAGTACCTCTCTCCGAATATCTCTTCATCGCTGCTATCGACAGTGTCCGAGCAGAAGGCCTAAGCACCCCTCCTGTGAGAAGGGCCATGTCTAGGAAAAATGTGAGAAGAACGAAGAAATGACATCCGACAGTCGGGAGATGGGTGTTGTTCCAAAAACCGGGCTTCTTCCAAGGTTCCGATGTTGTTGGAATGTCGAAGTTCCAGCGAGACGGCCCTGGAGTGATAGGTGGGAAATGGGCTGAGTAAACAATTACATAAGCGAAATTCATATCTACAAGCGTACTAGCGCTCTCCTTTTCACGCTCGCCTCTGTTCTCCCAGCCTTGGAAACGATGCCCGGTTGGCACGATGCGAGCAAGTAGATAATTCACAGGTCATTTCAGGGTATTCAGCTTGAAAGATTGAAGCTGATTTGATAGGTAGAGACGCCTTACTTAACGCAGTTACAGCCCCACTTTCCATCAGACGCGGTAAGAGGCGCAGTGAGGCGGTATGGCTGTGGCTGTGGCTGTAGGATCCTGCATCATTTATATTTTCGACGCCCACTCTCCTCAAATCGTCTGGACACATTCCCGCTTTGCCTGGAGTCATAGTGGCCATGGTCTTCAACAAAGCTATACTCAACTCAACCTTGACCAACTCCTCGTTCGGGAACTTCACCAACAACGGCACCTTACCCCTCACTCCTCAGCTGAACGAAAACTCCTGGGCAAGCGTCTTCTCGACATTTCTCGCTCTCGCACTCTGCATCATAACCCAGCCATACGGCTCTATCATCTTTTCAAGGCAAGGAGGATGGAGTTGGAGGTTGTCGCCTAGCTCGGCGGTGTTGGAAGCGCTAGTGATCTTCGTCGGACTCATCTTCTGTCGCAGCAGGCATGATGATATACAACTGCCCATTTCAGCGCTCAATCCGGGTGACGACGATTCTGAATTGAGCCAACAAAATCTCGGATCTGCTATAACAAGCCCGGGGCAAGGCCTGGTTATGTCGAATGAACCGCACACCCAACCTCGATCGGGTACAAATGTGGCTGATAATGGAGCAGGGCTCGTGCAGCCACTTCGTACAAGCCCAATGGACACTGTTCTTACCATCGGTGGCATTACCACCGGGCCCCCAGCTCGAGCGTCAACGCTACCTTGTTTGTCAAGCGCGCCTAATAATACAACTGCTGCCGTCATCGCTAGAACTATGACTTTTACGGATGGTATACGCATGCCAGCCTCCGATCCATTACATTCAACCACACCGGCTTGATGGAAGCGACCGAGCCTGGAACCGGTCGGCAGCATATTTTCCAAAGTCTGGCAATCGATCATCTCTTTCAGACTATCACACCTGAGACACGGGTGGCGACCAACTGCAGCGCTTCTCCTTCTCTTTCGCTCAGGCAATTACAGCGGAGATGTCGACCTTGACCGTCAGGTCATCGTTGATGAGCTCGGAACTTACCTCGGCCGTCATACCAAAGGACGCCGAATCCAGTACTGGACTATGATTTCAGTTTGCTTCCTTATAATCAAACTCTGTGCGGTTCGAGGGGCCCCACTTTTCACCTTTATTGGTATGACTTACGCGGTCTCTTGGGCATCCGTAGAGATTCTCCTGATTTTGCTCCAGCAAGAAGGGCTTTCCGAAGATCAGGTTGATGCGCTACTGGACTCGCGCCGTGCCGCAGCAAAGGTGGCAAAGCTCCAGTCTTGGGGGTCTACTGTCTGGGTTTCCACGAGCTTTTGCACTATCCTTGGAATTTTCCTATTCGCAGTCTTTACGACAAGCACCGGATTCCTAATCCTTACCTGGATCTCCTTCTTTGCCACGATGTTCGCGCCTGTAGTCGCGGTTGCAACTACTATTAAATCGGGCAAAAATATCTCGGGCACATTCTGGTCTGTCCCCGTCACTCTTATTGGTATTATGACTCCTATGGCCTGGCCGCTTTACGTTTTGTTTGCAATGACTGAGACAACGCAATCCGGAGCCTCTGGTGAAAACATCTGGGGTGTCTTCACTATTGCAACATTGGGTTTCTGGGTATTTCGCTTGCTGACTCTAGGCTATGCTGCTATGGTTCTCCTGGCTGCATGCAGGTTCGCATCAAGTACGAAAGAGAATGACAAGAGGCAGTCCATGATTTGGCAGAGGGTTGTCAACGCTCTCCTCTGCTTACCATCGGTTGGGGCTTATCTTTACTACTACACACCAGATGGCACATACAAACCACCGTTTCTAGAGATGATAGGCATGTAGACAATTATTATCTCATAAATAGAGTCTGTCGATTACCCTATTTAGAAGTCCCCTCACCGTGTTTAGAATAGCATAGTAGAAATTGCGTAGTAAAGCTAAATTGTAACACAACAACGCCGCTGATTTTATAATAACGATGATAACATTGCATCCCCTAGTAGATACCAAAACACTATCACTGCGATGGATTCGGGAACTACCGATCGAAGGCGAAGATTCTAAGCAAAAGCGCACGCTTATTAGGGTATGCTCTCAAGCTTGTTACCTTCAGCGTAAAGCACAGCAATCAGTAGAAGCTAGACGTCCGGGACGAGAATCACAATCACTTACGATTCACCCTAGCGCGCGCGATATCTATCGTAACCGTACATTAGCACAAAATAAGGTACCCTACGGTAATTAAATCGAACCTATGCTAGGGCGCGGCTAATGCAAATATTAGACGCGATTGCATATACGTAGCAATATTCGAGTTTAAATAAGCTGATTGCGTACGTTCACGGATGCGAGGCGTTGTGGAGCGCTATGCAGCTGCACGTTCAGCCTAGCTGAGCTTTACACGGCCCACTAGTATTAGGGTAACAACACGCTCGTGTTTCGCATTCGCTCCACAACCACATCTTTGCTGGCTTAAGCCCAAAATTCTCGCTGGTGTCTGTCATGACCAAGATTCTCAAAGGCAGACGTTTACGATGTCTCAATGCGCAAGAGGTAGAATGCGGGAGCAGATTTAGCATTACAATTAGGAGATTGACCAGGCATATTGGATGTATAGAGAGCGAGGAGTTTCATATAAACTATATCACGATCACGCCTCCCACAACCAGTGTCCTTGGCGACACAAGTTTCGGAACATGTGCAGTTGCCTCAGAGTCCCCGAGCTTCACACCAATTTCATTAAGAGACAATCGCAATAGCTAATGTATATAGGAGAGCAATGCCATCGAGTTAGGGAAAAGATTTTGACGCCGTCAAAGGCAGTGATTCGGCTTCCAGAAATCTTTGAACCGAAGAACCCGCTTCATCGTATTCCAGTACGGGGACATTCCGCAAGGGTATCGGATGAAACACGTTGAGGAATTTAACGAAAACTGTCTAATGAAATAGATAGAACATAGATGACTCTATACACTCATATTTTATCTTTAAGCGGTTAGAGACGTGTGCGTGACGCTTGTACCAGTCAGAGAAGCGAGAATGTTAGCACATCCACAAGGCGCGATAGCGAGGCCAAGGAAAATGGACAACGAATCACCAGCAAATACTAATGCATCCATCACTTTCATTGAACTGCTTCTAATAATACTCTGACTTTCCAGTCTTTATGTATTCTGTGAAAATCGTGGCTCAAGAGCCAGTCCTATGTCGGCATTCCTCTTGCAAGGGCAATTTTTTTCGCGAAGGAACTATCACGCGGTGCAAATTTCCAATGGAACACGTGCACAGGCGGGTCTTTTGTAAACTTGTTCGCTATCATCCATTTATTCGCTAGCTCTTGCTAAGTGGGCGACACTGCCGTAGGGCACGGCATCCAGACTTGGTATTCGCGATAGGGGAACCGACTCTTTGACGAGGATAGGACTGCGTTACCGTTTCAATCCAAAGAGAAACAATTAGACAAAAGGAGAAGCATTCTCACTTTCAGATTCCGTACCGGCGCCATCATAACACTGGTTCCGGTAAGAATCAGGTCTCCCAAGCCTGATCTTCTCCTTGGGATAGCCCGCCGCAAGAGCTCGCTGAATCTCACGATCTCTCAGCCCACAATGACTGGGATTGTTCCTCGCGCCCAACCACCAATCTCTAATGCTCAATAGCGGAGTAGCCGATTGGCGCCTTCGCTTTCGCGTCGACGTGTCGGGACCTGTCTCTGTTACACCTGCATGGTATATGCCAATGCGAGTGTACAAAGTGTTCTCAAAACGTTTCAACCCAGGGTTCCAGCGATCTGCCCAGAATAGACCCCAATAATCTACGGGGTGGTCGTAAGACTCCACCGGTTGGGTCTTTGGAAGTTTGGTCTTAAGCTTGTCCACCAGCCAGGTATCAAGGCGGAACCACTTCTCAACCCACTCCATGCTCATGGCCTTACAAATCGAAGGTCTTGCAAAGTAGTTCTCAAGGCTACTGGCACATATGGGGCCTATTACTGAGCGCTTGCTATATTTGAAAGCCAGCAAACAGCCGAAGGCGTGTTCTTCCCAAGAAAACCCCATCTCCGGCATCAAATCCGTGGGTTTATAGTATACCTCCTTCTGTTTCACTCCATGAACATGGTGATAGAAGGCATGGGTAAGCTCATGCCCAATAGTCGTGGCCAGGCCAAGCTGCAGGCGCAGATTTTCCGCATTGCTCAGTGGTTTCAGTAGATGGTACAGATAAACTGGGGAGAGCCCAATGACAGGCGAATCGTCGTCAAAGTGCGCACGAGCCTGCATTTTCCATCTATCCATATCCATACTTTTGAGGGCCCGGTACGGGTTTTTGAAGGTCATACCCATGCTTCCGGGCTCGTTCATCCACACAAATCGAAGTTTGGACGAGAGATCCATGAGCGTAGCATGCAAATTTCGATTCTGCTCACCAGGCGCAATATACCAGCGACGTTTTCCGGAGGTTTCCTGTTCGATGCGACCATTGAGGACATGGAGCCACCAACTTTTCCCTTCCTCGACCAAGAGAAGCCTTGTAACCAGGGCAAGTGCTGGTCGCATTCTTTCGTAAGCGAGGTCGAACGCCTGTTGGTCCATGGATAGTCTCTCCCACGTTGACTTCCCAAGCACGGGGTGAATATAACAATAGCCCGTCTTACAGTACTCGGGTCGAGGATGACTTGGAAGCTCCATATACCCATGCTCTAATAGTTCACAATAGTCACGGACCTTTTGGCTATAGTCCGTTTCCGCAACCGGAGACCCAGTCGAAGTATCGCCTTGTGACAGTGACCTCGCCAACTTGGTGGCAGCAACTGCAATGGCTTCGGAACCAGATAAGCCCGGACTCAAGGACCTGAGCAGGTCATCCGCGTCAAGATTCGCCTTGTGAGTTTTCAAGCCCTCGATAGGCCAGGCTGAGGATCGAGATGCCGGCAGAGGAGTGGAAGGAATACCCCCCATGGTGACTGTAGTGTCTGGCGGATTTCCTCGGGTAGGAGATTAATTCTCAGATCCAAGACACGGGTTGAAACTCAGGAGGTGGATGAGTAGAGGAGGATAAGTCGGGGCTGCACTCTAGAATTTATGTCTAGCGCCCGCCGCAGAATGTATGGCGAATTCAGAAACATTGTATATGGACGGAGCAGTCGAATTTTCTAAAGTATATATGCACAACCCCGGTAGCGGATTGCATTTGAACAATGTGAGTTTCTCCGTTGGAGAGATGTGGATCTATTGCCAAGTAGCCCACATTGTAATCGTCAAGCACTGGCATTCCCTTCTGCTGCTAGCTGGGTGGATACTATAGTACGTGACTAAACGAAGCTTTACTTTGAGGAACATTGTGTTTATCGAGGCGTACTACACAATGATGGCACTTCAATGTGGACTTAGCAAACGGGACATCTGAAAAATGTGTCCTAGAAGAGTGCGTTTGGAAAAGCTGGAGGTTTTTGAACGCCGTTGGAAACGCTGTGCATAGGCCTTAGAGAGCCAGCGCAGTTAAGGGTATGTGCGCAGGCGCTAGAGATACCTTAGGGGAGGGGAGACCAGAGAAGGCTATCTTACCTGGTTCAGAATTAGGTTCATACACGTATACATTTATATAGGCCATTAGAAGGCATTCTGTCTCCACGTAGAAATTCATGCGGGCCCCAGCAGCTGCTTTTATCCGCGGGCAGCAAGTTAAACAGATCTACATCGGGCCAAACATATACGCTGAATCTATCAAACAGAAGAGACATCAAACGGATCTGGTGGACAAGAGGTTTCTGGCATGTCTTACGTCGGATTAGAGCTACTGTATCATAGCCAATCATTGTTGTGATCTGTGGCACCCACGCAATGGTCGCTTTTGTGACCAAGTAGTAAAGCATGCTTTCGCGGTGTAAATTGTTCTGCTCAAATGTCTCATCGAAAATGAATATTTACATGAAGAATATAATAACGCCATACAGTTTACCTCAGCTCAGCACGGTCCCGACATTGTTCAAAACGCGCGGGCGTGAATGCGAGACCTTCGGGCTTTTGTGTTCGTGGACTTTGCCGTCTTTTGTAGCCAGGCAATGAAAGTATCGAGGGTGAATGTCTCTGGCAGGGTATTGCCATTCCCATTGCCAGTACTGCTTGTTGGCACGGGAGCAGGGATGGGGACGGCGGTGGAAGACGGGGCTGTAGGAGCAGGAGACAAGGTGGTACCTGGAACTACGACAGTCGGTACTGTAGTGGGACCAGTGGTTGAAGTTGGCGTGGAAGCGGGGCGTGAGGGTTCCGGAGTTCCCCCAGAACCGCTCAACGTGAAGTCGATACATGCCTCGTAGGTTTGGTCAATTGAGCGGGCATCCCAGTACCACTGAATGACACAATCGCCTGGTTTGGCGCACTGGGAACCCAAGTTGGACGGAATGGTAATGTCGAAGTTCTTCTGGTTTGCGGGAATGGGCGCAGAGTTTGAGGCGTAGGAATCGAAGCTGATAAGCGGCGAGCCGATAATAGAGTTGGAGCTTGTCTTCACAATGGAGACATTGGCCGTCCCGGTATGGGGTGCACGGATATCGACAGTGATGGGAACTGTCTGGCCGGCAGAAAAGGTTTGCACATTGGCAGCATTATCGGAGAACTGGAACCCTTTGCAGAGCCAGACATTACAGGCTCCCGCATTGAAGTCGGACTGCCCTTTGGCAACCTGAAGTATGCCCTGTATATTTCCGTACGTATCGGCAGCCTGGTTATTGAACACCTGCTGTCCACATGCCGCCGCCATGGCCTTTCCTGCTTGTCTTGCTGGTGGATCGGTAACGAAGCCGTGCCCCGCAACGCCCGCAACGAAGCTCGCAAAGGCGAACGAGGCAGAAAAAGAGTGCTTCATTGTGCTGAAGAAGTTCCTTGTAGGGATAAGGGTGAATGAACGGTGGATGAAGAATGGATGGAAGTCTAGCTTCGCTCGAACGAGAGTACTTGGATATGATTGAAGAAGGGTAAAGACTGTGCGGTCACGGACCGAAGAAGGAAGAAATGCAGAAGTGGAAGGCAAGATGCTTGAGAGATCGGAAGCGGAAGCAGAATGAGAGCTTTTTATATTTGGACCCCGTCAAGCCAGAAATGAGAATGGCATCTCAGGCGCGCCAGCGGAGAGTGAAACTCCCGCCCGCAAATGATTCCTAGCAACAAGTTGCTCTGTTCTCATCTTGTTTCTGACCTGAAGGGCGTTGGTTTCGAAACACCCGAGTCAACCGTTGGATACATGTCGTCAATGCACTCAGTTATCGTCCGACCGCCCAATGATAGCTTTTGTTCGGCGCTCAGCGAGTTGTGTTTCTACCGACAGCCCAGGATAAAATGGTCCAGGGGAGAACAGACCCACGGGTAGACGCGCGCGAGGTACCGAGAACCCGGGTTGAAACTGGCGGCGTGGTTTCATGTTTATTGATTGTGGTGTGAAAGTAAGGATTTTTATGTACAACGTCTGGCCAGATAGATCGCATATCTGAAGTCTGTGTCAGTTCCCGTAAATTCCTTTTTCAGGGCAAATACGGAGTACTGGTACCTGATTGGGATCCCTACAGGGGTTTGGCTTCTTCGGGAAGGAGGGAACGGACCAGGGTAAAAGTCGCCGCGCTTGACGTTCTTTAGTTCAGGCCCCACGCTCGCCGACAAAACTTAAGATTGCTTTACCCGCTCACACCCATAAATGCTTCCTGAACGAGGGCTGCATCTCTCTTAATATTGTTCTGGGCATTCGAAACCAACTATCAGGTAAGAGAGATTGGAACTTACCTTGAGGCACTAAGTTCAAAGAGCCGCTAATGACATAAGTGAAGAATCATGGGCACCTTTCATCCCTTTCCTCGTCTGCCATTCGAGCTTCGTGCACAGATTTGGGCCCTGACAGTCGAGCCTCGAACCGTTGAGGTCCGTAGCGAATCCTCCCGAGGCATCTGTGTCCTGTCTACAACTACACCTGTGCCTGCAATCGTCCAGACCTGCCAGGAAGCTCGGTACCTAGGGCTATATCAGAAGGCATTCTCTGAGATACTGCCTCACTGCGAACCACGCTATGTCTGGGTGAATTTTAACATCGACATAATTTCTATTGGGACCTCTCCCTTTACGGCCTTTGAAGAGGCGGCCTATCTTATCCAGCGTCTGAAATTTGAGCGCGAAAATAGCGCTAGTTATTACGGTGAATACTTCTACCGCACGGAAGTTCATGACCTAGCTTTATTTTCTAATGTCAAGGAAATCTACGTTGTCTGTGCCGACGGGATGAGTGCATGGTGGCAGGCGACAGAGGAGCACTGGTTTCCATGTGGCGCGGAAAACGTATATATGATTGACCCTGACAATGGTCACATGATGGGAGCTCTTGAGATGGATGAGATGTCTAACCAGGAACAGGCAGAGGATTGGAGACGGGAGGAACTAGAACAGGCTGCAGATGAGACTTTTGAGTAAACGTGGCGGATTGCTGGTCATTGTTGCATTACTGAAAGAAGACACCGGAAAATGTAGTAGGTAAGACAAGAAGACTACTTCGGCGAGAAAAAGTTCTAAAATACCACAGATTGACTAAAAACCACTCTCGCCTGGGTACCTGCTCATCCTCGAGTGTACTTTAGCTCAAGGGCTCCGACAATTGTAGTTTCGTTCTTTCATCTGTCTGTACGACTGTATCACAACATAATGATCTCTGGCAAATTGGTGCTCCTCTATCATATTGGGGTCTTTGCTCTGGAAGTCTCCATGGTACCAGCTGTCCTGGAAATTCTGAATCCTCCCCTTCGCTTGGTCTCCCATCTCACAACGTCCGCGGTACAGTTCGCTATCCTTCAACGTCATAGTATAGGTTCATCCGAAACCTTCCAGACTAGCCGCTCACCGCTGACTTCCTTGCGTCTCAATGCGAGAATGGCTTTCTGAGCCCTCTCAAGCATGCTCTCTCCCTCGACGATTTTTTGAGCATTCGGTTTCACGATACCTTCGCTCAGCGCAGCGGGCATGATTTCTGGCTGCAGTTTATGTTTATGAAATTCATTCTGAGTTCTCGCGTCAGCCCAAGTGCCGAGGCTTCTCGTTGCAGCTTGAAGCACATACCTGGGGATAAAAGTGCGTTCGCACCCCAACAACGCGAACTTCTTGCTCCCAGTCGGCAACCTTTTCCACGTCCATCCCGTAAATGGGCGCTTCGGCATCGCTGGCATGGCGTATTATGACCGGCAATAAAACAGCAACTGTCGACCCTCTCTTAGCAATCCTGCTTATAGGTCTGACACTTCCCTCCAAACTTCCGATGCAATCTAGGATGCGAGGGATCGGGTTTTGGTATAGCTCTTTGCTTGCTGCCATGATCTTTTCTCCGACATTTGCATCTCTGTAATCGAAAAGCACCTTAGCTCCCTGCTTTCGAAGCTCTTCATGATGGCGTGGGGACGCCGTAGCGATGATGTTCGTATACCCATACGACCTGAGAATCTGTATGGCATATTGCCCGACGGAGGAGGACCCTCCCCAGATCAAGATGGGCACTCCAGCATCGGAAGGGCTATATTTCTCTGGCTTCGGCCAGGGAAGCTCAATTCCAAGGTCAGTCGTCAAAGTATGCCACGCAGTAACGAAGTTGTTGGGTAGTGTAACAGCTTCTTGCATAGCGGATCCCTCCGGAATCTGCTCAATCGTTAGCCAACCGTACATTGACCGACGAAATGAAACGACAGACCTTCCCAAATTTCCAATGCGGCGCCGTACTATACGTCTGCTCCGCCCTTTCTTGATCATTACTCCAGACAAATCCGAACACCTTGTCGCCGACTTTCAACCTCCGCACCTGGTCCCCGACCTCGACGACGGTACCCGCGAGACTGTCACCTAGAACCTGTGGGTGCTTAACTAGCAGTCCGCCATCGGCTTGATGTAATTCAAGCGGTGTCGATGCTACCCACTCGACACGGACGCGTATTTCATCAGATGAGGGGGACACGGTGGGGCGCCGGATCAGAATCAATGGCTCTCTGGGACCAGGTGTTGCCACTGCCGGGTGTGTTTGTGTAGAAGACATGGTGTGTACTGTGATGTTACTCCAACGTCTCAGGTGATCGTGTTTCGTTCAAGGTTGAGGAAAGCGCAGTCTGGTGGCTTGCAAGATGTCGACGAAGTCACAGGCCTCTTGAAGGAGGAAGCTACGGCTGGTAGAGAATTCAAACAGCTTATATGTCCTATTCCTCTATTTTGAACCCCTGCGTCTGACAAATGTCTCCAAAGTGTTTTATTCATCTTATCCATCATCACTGGCGCTAGCGAATTTTTCCCAATACGGAAATTCGTCCATTCGGCCAATCACAGTTTGGGTCCGCATTTTGGCCAATCAGAGAGAAGCGATGTACGAAAGACTACCGCGAATGTGATCGGTGCAGGTTTGCACGATCCATTAAAAGTAGGTCACAGCATACGCCAGGGCCACATGTACAACGAGCACTATAAGTGAGCACAATGCTTGATGGCACAAGGCTAAGGTCAAATTCTGAGTTGTGCAAAGTGGGGAGCTTTAACACGAGAATATTCTTGACCAAGACAAGATGCTCAACGAAAACATGGACAGGGAATTTCGGCTGAATTGAGTCATGTAGAAACTCCACTACCTGATCACAGCAAATCAACACCAGAACCCACTTTTAAAGTCATCCGTGCGCATATTCACGGCGTCAAAAACGACTGGCAGGTGCGTAGGCAGTCCTGCATAACCGACTCTTCTCGCTCTCACACAAACATTTCGTATGTGATACCGTGGGGCGGGTCATAATTGAGCTCTTCAGACCATCAGTGCCTGCCCTCTCATTAAAATTAAGGCTAGACTTACCAAACCAGGTAAAACCAAAGTCCCTGTTGGGATTATCCGGGTACAAGATGTACTGGGCAACTGAACCCTTCCAGCAGGGGACGTCCATACCTGAAGTGTTCACAGCCCCACTGTGCGTCACTTCGACTTGGCCAACGTATCCAGTGATCTGAGGATGACTGTCCCAGGTATCTCGGTCCTTGTCTATCTTGGGCTCAAGGCTGGAAATGTTGAATCGGTAGGGAGCTTCGCCCCAGAGGGTGCGTGGCGCATTCTTCGTCGGGTCGGTGTTGATATAGAAGTTAAGTCGACAGTAAGTGGCTCCGTTGTTGCTGGGTACGTCGAATGAGATCTCAGTGTGAACCTAAACGGAGTAAGCATGGTATCGGCGCTGATTGCGGCTATAGCCTTACTGCATGCTCAATCCGGCCGCTGTATTGCGTACCGAAGGCCCTGTCAGGCTCCCGCTTGTCGAGTGGAATAATGAGATGCGGGAATTGTCTGTCTACAAGCGTCTCAGCTAGGGCGCCGAGGCCAAAGAGCAGACATGTGAGAAATGTCGACGGCATCGTGGGGCTAAAGTCAATGAGGGCGGACCTTTACGAGGTGTCTGGGACTGAAAAAGCGGGAGAGAACGCGGTCTATATCCCTTTTCTGCGTTCACGCACAGAGTCCGACAACGTCCCTGCTACGAACCTTACGTCGCACTCATTAGGCCTTGGCACCCTTGCCGTGTGCCCGTGTAACCTTCATCCAAGAGGACATAGTAGTTGGTGAGAGGCTCAACGCGTACGAGAATGAAATTTACGCCAGTATACACGGGCATTAATTCTTGTGTGAGGTCCTCAAGTCGGTCACGGAACTAAGCTGTTACAAGGAGCGGTTATCGAATGATCGTCCCAGAATGTAGAACCAGTGCTGCGTGCATCCAGACTTGACCACTAATAGACCTGGGAAACTCCACGTTGAGGCGACATATTTCTCCCGGTTGCTCACACGGATCGTGAGGTTGGCGGATGTTACCTTGCTTGGGGTAGATCACGAGACCAGAGGGGAGGGTACAATGTAGATTGGTACTACAAGAGCGCTCCTGAAAACAATCAGTAGGTCTTAGCCATCCCATTCTGTCTATGTGCTCGATTTCCCGAAGCACAGGATGTGAGGGCATGAAGGTATTTCAAAAGCACATCGTACACGAATCTAGTCTGCTGCTAGTCGTATATGGATTTTATGGGTTGGTGGATGGGGATAGAGTCTGAGGTACCGTGTTGCACATTGACATATACTGTGTATGTAGTTGTCGATGGCATTCGTCTAGCGTGGGTACACCTGGGCGGCAGGCGTGATGCTCAGTGCAATGAGAGAATAAAAACCGGTGAGCTACTCGTTTCACGATTGCGTTGCTGCATTGAAATCGCACTACCTCGTCTTTCCTTCCGACACAGCCGATGGATTAGTGACGTTCATGATGAAAGCTGCTAGGATGATGATGATGATGATGATGAATTCCTGTTGGCTGTGCAGGGTCTTCGACCCTATTTATTGTGTGCGTTAATCCGTGATTCCTTGGCAGCTCGCGTCGCGTCCCATCCACCCGCTTTTTTTCTATGGGCAGCC